>QOCX01000981.1:0-18323 GCA_005959815.1 Sarcophaga bullata
AAGGATATGAAATTGTTAATTTTTAATTTATATGAAAAATCAGTAGTTTTAGATCTCGGTAAATGTTTTGTGTCCTTTATTTTATGGAAATCGGTGAAGGCGTTTAGAAATTATGATCGGGTAAATATTTTGCTTTTAGTTTTTGTACACAAAATGTGGTTAAAAACAGTATTTTGTCCCAAAAAGTATATAAGTAGAAAGTATATATAGAAAGTTGAATATTGGACTTCTTCTGGAGTTCAACGAGTTGCCTCGGTTTACGATGGGCCATTTACCCGAGGGAAGATTGGTGAAGCATTCCGGAGATATGATAGTTTAAGGATGTGATATACGGTACAAATGAACACACATTTGTTTACTGTATTTTATTTACATAGCTTTTGCTTAAACAAAAGTGTGTGTGATGTTGTGGTAGCTTTGGGTTAGATGATGTTTGTTTTGTGTATGAAAATAGGGGATGCAATTGAAATTTTTTTGTAAAATTTGGTAAAAAGAATTTTTTTCGGAAAAAGTGGAAGTAGTCATATTATTACCTAGATTTGGTTTTTATATTTTGTTTTTTTTTTTTTTTGGTTTTGCTAAAAATTTGATCATTTTTTTCATTATTGCTTTTTAGTATTACAACAGCTTTACTCTTTATTTTTTGTTCCTTTTTTAGGCGTGCTGAATGGCTTCGTATTTTAAATTTGAAGTCATCAGTGAAGCGCTTGTACGCATGTAGTCAGCATTTTGCTCCGGAGTATATTTTTGGAAATCGGATTTCCAAATTTGCGGTTCAACTAAATGAACCACCTAAAGAGAAAACAATTCCAAGTTTTAACAACTTAGATCAGGAATTTCATGTAGACAATTGTTCTAAAATCTGAATAGAGAATCAGGCCGACAAGATCTTAGAAGACATTACTATGGACAGTAATGTATCCTGTAGTTTTAGAGAGGCCCCCTTCCATTTAGAGCCGAGAAGTAACTCGGACGTTAGGACATTAAAAGCAGCCTTGGGCAATGGTCATCATGGCAAATGGGATAGGAGGACAAAGTTGGTCGCAAGCTATATCATACTTCTTTGTTAATGGAAATTTTAAGGGATTAATGATGAAAAGATATATTTTCGAGGCAATTTCAAAATTACAAGCAATAGGCTTAAAACCTTGCCATTTCGTTTGCGACCAAGGTGACAATTTTGTCAATTTTTCAAAAGTCGTTGGGGTAACCTTAGAAAGTCCCTATTTTGCAGTTAACGACAAACGAATTTATTTTATGCATGACAGTCCGCATCTTTTAAAAAGCGCTCGAAGATGTTGTCCATTTTTATAAGGTAGATTCAAATACACTTAAATGTGCTCCTAAGCTAAGTTTGCACCACATTTATCCCAATAATTTCCAAAGGATGAGAGTTAACTTAGCACCTCAATTTTTAAGTCGGACTTTAGTAGCCGGTATGCGAACTTTGCATAACTCAGGGAAATTAGATAGTTCAAAGCCCTAACATTCCTTAACACAGCTGAATACTTAGAGTTTTTTAATAATTTATTTGATATTTTCAACAGCCGCACAGGAAGCGCGGTTTTCGTATGTTCCCAAGAACAGTTACACTTATTAAGAGAAGCCTCGAAACTCTTACGGACAATAAAAGTTATAGATTTTAAAGGGAATGATATAACAAAAATGTTTAAGTTTATTGCGGGATGGTTGACGAACACATCCGCCTTAAAAAGTCTTTGGACATATCTTCATCATATAGGTTTTCAGGGACTTAAGACTCGCAGATTAACTCAGGACCATTTAGAACACTTTTTTGGACAAATATGTAAAGGTTCAGGTAATGCTGTAAGCATAACTCTCCGAAATTTTTCAAGCTCTTTTCAAAAGCGCTGGGGGTTACAATATGTCAATGTTGTTGTAAATGGAAACTGCGAAAATGTTTCCTCAGTTGATAATATCTTAGATTTTTCAATTGTCGACGTAGCGTATTCTTTCGATAAAAACCATACACAATGGGATGAGTTTCATTCTCTATCAAACCCTTGCCCTTCCATAATTGATGCTGAGTTACGTGAAAAACATTTCAACAGCCAAGAAAAGTTGGTCCTCCAAAACAACGCATTGGTTTATATTTCAGTATATTTTTATTACAAATTATCCCAAATGCGCATATGTGAAGTTCCTTTGACTTATTTTAATGAAAATTACCCTGTCCCAGATGATTATTGCTTCACATATAGCAAACAGTTTCATAATAGTGCTTTGTAGATTATTATAAAGCATTGGAGAGTAAATTTATAGATTTGTTTAACAGAAATTGCCATCGCCATGGTCTTCGTCAAATACTTTTCGACGAACTTCTCCACGAACGCCCCTTTCTTTGTAGTTTCACAGTAAAACATGAGGACGTTTTAAATCTATATATTAGAGTGAGAATTCATTTCATTTTGAAATATTTCAATAGTAGGATCAAAGAACCTAATTTTAAGGAAAAGTACCTATGTGTAGCCCATCGGTAGATTTTCTTAAACCATTTACCCGAAGCGTAATTTATCTCTTATTCAATTTAGTTTAGCACATTTCGGAAATTGTAAATATATTTGTTATTTATTGCTCTTCTAACAACGTAATACTACTAACCCAAATATTCCTTGAATGAATTTGTAATTATATTTTATTTTGCACTTACACCTACATGCATACAACATTGCTAATCTATTTCTATCATTACTCGTCATTACATACACATACACTACATAAACAAAATATGGTTTGTAAGGGTGCTTTTCTGTTTATTTACTGTGTTTCATGTATATATATTGCTAAGTTTTTTACCTTTTTAAAAACGTTTAAAATATGAGCTCGTAGGATGGACAAATAAAAAAAAATAATTTTGTGGTTTAATTTTAATTAAATCCTTTACTTATCACACAGACTTTTGTGTGCCACTGTTCAACAGAGTTGTTTTACAACAACGAATTGCGTTCTCATTTGCTTATCCTTTCTTTGTTTGATGCCCTTTGCCGATAAACACCTACATTATTACACAATTTGTTCTACTCGCTCTTCATAACGGAGATCTTCAAACCCATGATTGCTCTTTCTTCTCACACGCACGTGTCTGTCACACAAGACTGGGGACTGAATTATTTACTCTGATCCCTTCGATGGCTTGTTCTGGCCTTTACCTATCACGACGTAAACAGTCTGATGAATGTTCTCGTAGGCGAAGGTTCTAGTCTTCACCCTCACGAGATTTCTATGAATGTAAACAACATGTTTACATTCATACATGTTTACTTGCTTGTTGTTTGTGTAGGTTGTTTACTTTTGTCCCTTCAGCTTTGTTGTTTTCTGTTTATGTGTTTATCCCTTTTTCGTTGTATTGACATAAACAAGTAATTTATTGCTTTTGTAGTTTTTGTTTAACATTAAGATGTTACACCGTTTCCACTTTCGTAACAATATATTTATGAAATATGTTTTATTTTTATTTAAAACAAATTTGTTAATTTGCGTAGCATTCATTATAAAAATTGTAGTATTTATATATCCCTTTATTTTAATTATATTTATGTATGAAATCCTTCTTTTCATAAGACTGTAAGATGAAAGCTTTAACGCTATCGAAAATTTTTATGGAAATAGTAATTTCATATAAATTATCGAACATCTGAAACCTCTAGTCTTGCAAAAAGAGGGTAAAATTATGCAGTAGTGACTGCATACATTTTTGGCATTTAGAAATAATCAGTATATACAATTACTGAATTTCAGGAGTAAGTGCAGAGAAAATAAAATGCATTTGCATTTCTAGCTTCCCCTTACTCAAAACCATCACGCGTGGTGAAGAGCCACATCCTACTCGAGGTAATGCTGTTGGTAAGAGAACATGATGGATCTAGACCAGAAAAGGTCGATAAATAATCATAACTTCAAATTTTTTCAGTGATGTTGCTATTATTGTGATTTGTTTCTTTACAGACAAAAATTAAGTCCATGGTTACATTGGTTTGGTATGTCCTGTTTGGTTTCGGAAATATAATATATGGGAAAAACACATACGCAATACGGTAAGTCTTATAAAATAATACGTATGAATTATGGTACTCTTTTGTGTTTATTTGTTAGATGCCAGGCACTAAAAGCTCGACTCGTTTGGATCATAAAATGTTTTACCTCCTTTTATGTCAAAGGCCCTTTTTAGAGCCAACATTAAATGATTATAGAGTTGTCCACATTTAGTGTTTAAAGTAGTGTATCAATAGTTTCATAGAGCGGGACCGTCGATCAACATTGTGCAGTAAGTGTTATATAATAATTATGTTACTAAATTTTGTTAATTTGTTGGATGCCAGAGTCTTGTCTTCTATGGACTGCTATGACAAACACCATAAACATCAACATCAATTGCGAAATTAAAAGTGCTCTCTGTTCACTGTTGCCTTCTGTATTGGCGATGCCATCTTATCACCAAAGACACCAGCACCGAATTCGGCCTCACTACATCAATTCTAAAATAAGAGATTTTATTGCTTCACAACTTGCAGTATCTATAGATTTAATTTTTTATTTTTTATGTATTTTTATTAACCTAGCCATTATTTTATATTAATGATTGCTTAACGATTATTTTCAATTAACTCTTATACTAACTTGTATATATAGTATGTAATACGTGTGGATTGTTTGTTAACAATCTACTAAGCATTTTGAAAGCAGACGTTTGTTTCATATACATCAGCTTATAGCTTTTTATATCAAAGGTCCTTTTAAGTGCCTCAAATATTTTAAAGAAATATATTTTATTTCCTATGTTAGGATTAAGTTTTTTAATAAAAAGTGATTAAAAAGTCATTTTGCCAACCAAAGTATATGAATTATATAGATTTATATGTTGTATACATTTATATGTAACATTGCCTGTTGGTTTGTGGTGACACCTTTCATCGATCGTCACTAATTTAGTATTTAACCAATTTAGAGGTATATTCACAAATTCCTGAAATAATTAGTTATGAGCATATATTTTGTTATATTTTTCTTTTTACTTACTTTTGGCACACGGAACTTTTTTCAGTGTGAAGGAAAATTGCTAGAAGTTCGATCATCAATGAAAAAATTACCAAATTTTAACTTTTTCATTCAAGAAATCAGTAAAAACTGGTATACAAAAATTTCTCCAAAAAAAAACAAATTTTATGAGCACTTTGATCTTGATATATTTAGCTTCTTACTTACCTTTTGCCGAAAATCAAAAAATCTTAATTGAAGAAATTAAAATATTGTTGCGTTTTTACCTTTTAAAAACGTTTGTAATATGAGCTCGTAGATTGCAAATAAAAATAAAAATAAATTTGGTGTTTAATTTAATTAAATCCTTTATTTATCGACAATTTTGTGTGCCACTGTTCACAACTGATTCTAACAACAACAATTGCTTTATTTGTTATTCCTTTGTTTATGCCCTTTGCGATAAACAATAACAATTAGAACACAATTGTTCTGTCGATCTTTGTAACGGAATCTCAAACCCGATTGTATTACATCAACGCGTCTTCACACAAGACTGACTGAACTCTCTCCGACTTTGCATGCTTTGCCTGCCTTTTATATAGCGACGTAAACAGTCTGATGAATGTTTTCGTAGGCGAAGTTTCTAGCTTCCCTTCACGGGAATTCTATGAATGTAAACATGTTGTTTACATTCAAACATGTTTTGCTTTGTTGTTGGTGTATCTTGTTTACGTTCGTCCTTCAGCGTTGTTGTTGTTTGCTGTTTATGTGCTTATCCTTTTTCGTTGTATTGATGTTGTTGTTTTATTTTTGTTTATTTGTGAATATGTTTGCCTTTCAGTTGGTTTTGTTTTTGTAGCTTTTGTTTAACATTTTTATATTAAACATGTTACACCATTTCCATTTTCGTAACACTGCCGCCCACTTAAGCCTGTTCGTCCCGAATATTCTCATTATGTCCTCTCCATATTTCGCCAGGCGCTCTACGTGTACGACTTTCACTTTTAACTCGGGGGTTATAATCTTTCTGTGTCCTGTACATTACATCGTTTAATCTTTTAATTTTATTTAAAAGACGTATTCCTTCCTCCACTACTTTCTTTTTCTGCCCTCTACTTACTGTAAGTCTGGAAATCGTGCGAGCATTCTCCTGGGTTAGTCCCACATTGACGTCATTTCGATTGTAGACAATATATTCGAAATTTCCCCTTTTTTAACACAAAATAAATGTTTATTTACATTTCCTACTTTTCTACTTTCTCTACTTTCTTTTTCACTTTGTCTATCTGTTGCTTCTAACACCTTTGTATTGAATAAAAGAATCGAACAAATTTTGTTAAAATAAGAAAAAAAGGTGATGATATATAACTTATATATTAAATATAATTATAACTTATATAATAAAAATGTAAAGATAAGTACCAAAACTTTTAAAATTTCAATTATAATCAAAAAAAAGAATTTTTAATATTAAAATATTTTTAAAATGATTTGTTTTTGTTTTAAATTTTTTAATAAATAAATTGGTAGGAGAATGTTTTATATACACATATTTTTTACATATATGTAAATATTATGAAAAAAGTGTGCTTAATTTAATATTAAAATATTTCTAAAATAATTTAATTTTTAAATAAATAAATTGGTAGGAGATTAATTTTTTTGTTTTTTTTTTATATTGTTACGTTTTTACCTTTAAAAAACGTTTGAAATATGAGCTCATAGATTGCAAATAAAAAATAAAAAAAAAGTTTTGTTTAATTTCAATTAAATCCTTTATAAGTCACACAATTTTGTGTGTCACTGTTCACAATAGATTCTAACAACAACAATTGCCTTATTTTTTATTCCTTTGTTTATGCCATTTACGATAAACAATAACAATTAGTACACAATTGTTCTGTAGACCTTTGTAACGGAGATCTTCAAACGACGATTGGTTTACTTCACACGTAACGCGTCTTCACACAAGACTGACTGCACTCCGACTTTGCATGCTTTGCCTTGCGTTTTATACAGCGACGTATGAATGTTCCGTAGGCGAAGGTACTAGTCTTCGAATTCACGAGATTTGTATGAATGTAAACAACATGTTTGTTATACTGATGTAAACAATTCCGTTGTTTTGTTTTTGTAGCTTTTGTTTAACATTTTAAAGTTAAATGATGTCACACCATTTCCATTCTCGAAACAATAAATAAAAAAAACGAATATGGAAAGAAGGCATTTTCAAAACTGCCTTTCGAAAGAAAAATGGGAATTTGAATAAATTGTAGAACATTTTAGGAAAGTGTGAGATTTGAAATGTGACAGTGAAGGTGGTGTAAAAATGGTACTAATTAAAATAATTTAAAAAATAGAAGTAGGTGCCAGTGGAATAGGAGTAGGAGGAGAGGTAGAGTGTAGGGATGTTTTAGGAAGTGCTAGTATAGATACTGAATCAACTTGCCAGCATAGACTGGTAGGGTACATCCAGGAGAAAATATGACCTCATCGCTACCTTTCAACACGACGTTAAGGGGCTGTCAGAGGGCTTCCATGGATCTGTTACCAAGCGTACTCTCTTCCGGTAAACCTGGGGAGTCATCCTATGCTTGAAGTTCTAAGCATAGAGCTCTTTTAAAAATACGTTCGAGGTGATCTCCAGATGCATCCGTTGCACGACCACCTTCGGACTGAGCTTATCCCTTACGGACACATAAAACCCTACCTCTCCAAACTTCGCATTGGCAGCTACAGCAGGAAACTGCTCCTGGCTACGACGGGTTGCTGCTGGAGCGGGTGGTGCCGCAGGCATCCGAAGGACTGCCGCTGGTCAAACACCATGTTTTGGCCAGCAGGCGCATTAGGAGAGCCTCGTAGCGGCCCGAGTGTGACAAGAATGCCAGTGTGTGGCCCAGAGCAGCGGGGACATCGCCGACTATGAACTCCTTCATCTTCCTCCGCGGTCTGCTCTCCCTAGCTTTCGGGGCGGTAACGAGAGCAGCAACAGCTGTGCTAGCTGCAGATGCAGCATTCCCGCTTACAGCAACGGCAGCAGTGTTAGAAGCACGGGTCGCAAGTAGCGTTCCCGGCTTCCCCTTATCATCCGAGGTCGAGAACTTATTCTCCGTGTGCATAGCACGTGGCATCAGAGTTGGCGGCGGCCTTATGGTGGCGTCAGTCGGCACTTCTGAGAGGTCCGACACGTTTGTAATACTATTTTTTAATAATGAACATTTTTATAAGCTGGAAAATACGACCGCGCACAACCATGTTAAATTTGGTTTGGTCAAGCTTTTACCTATTAACAAATTAAAATTAAAATTGCCGAAACACATTTTCTTTAACTGTCTTATGCTTTAGTGACGCCATAAGCACAGAGTACCGTTACCGTCATTACATACGTTGATTAAAAATTTTTTCATACTTAAAAAGACTCGTTTCAGAATTTCTTCAGCCAATATCGACCGTTAATTTCTACTGCAGATTTATTTGAACAAGTAGTAAAAAAAATTTAACAACAATTAAATGCAATTCCATAGAATGTTCCGAATGGTTTCATTCTACTTGAGCCTAGAAGCCACTAATGTTCGCCTTTTGTATTTTGTAAAGCGTTTCCTCTAATAACCTGACCTGGTGCATGTCTTAGGCCAGTTAACGGACTGAGTTTCCGTCCTGTTAATGTTATAATAAAATTTTGACTATCCATCTCCTTTAAGAAATTTCTTTGCATTGATCCCGAAGTGACATTGAGCGCGGCAAATTACAACTGTATTCACCAGACCGAGCTGTAGAAACTGATCAAAGCCCTTTCTGATCGGCCGGCATTCCATCGAATACAAAACTATTAAAGGTTATGAGAAATAGAATTCTATTAGCTTGAATAAAACGCACCTATTTGCTTTCAGGTGAGGGATTTCGTTATATGAACTCCCCGCTTATAAGCACTGTCCTGCTAACATTTCTGAAAGTATTTATGTTCGGGGAATATTGTAATAAAGTAAAGTCTAATAGAAATACTATAAAAATGAAAAGGGTGACCGTTATTTTAAATTAATTATTAGATTTATTAAACTCAGTTACTTAATTACTAAGGTACGTAGATTCTCACAATTCGATTGCAAAGATATGATTTTGATCACAAAATTGTAACTATCTATCGCTCTCTAAATATATTTTTAAATTTAAATGTTTTGTATTTTTACAATAGTCTATAAAAGTATTATAAATTTAAAAATGTACGATTTTTAAAGAAAATTTATGCGCGATTTGATCATATCCGACATATTGACCAGAGGTATTTATTGGATTCCTATCTCCATAGTCTCTATCTTCCCTTCCCTTCCCTAAGAGATAGTTATCTTTCAGAAATAAATAAATAAGAAATAATTTTCTACAACTCTTATAGCCTTGGGGGGAATATTTCCAATACAACGTATGGGTGGAGAATGCAGCAAAAGTTTTCTTAGCGTAAAAGCATCATCTGCAAACAACGGAAAGTTTACAGATTTTTGTGCCGGAAAAGCTCTTTGGGTCACAATATTTCATGTCATCGTTGCTCTGGAAAATAGCTTTCATAAGCCTGATATTTATAAAGATGCGACATGCAATGTGTACAACAGCGTATATATATATATATATACTACATTATGTACCTGAATAATAAGAACAACTTGTCTGTCCGCTGGTGTAATTTCATCTTATTTCCTACTTTCAAACCAGGATCTAAAGTGTGCAGTACATAATCGTAAGTCCACATCATGCAAGTGTATTGTTGGATCCAATGGATTGAAGAACATCATTGCTGGTCGTTGCCTTAAAACATTTTCACCCAGTGTTGAAACAAAAATTAATTTAAATCACCTGCAAAAAATCAGCAGAATCACAACAACTTAATCGATGTTGTGTAATCAATCTGGTAAAACAAATAATTTTAGTGTACATACAACGGCTTTAATTTTCCAAACTAATATCTTCGAAATGGGTGAACGTCCTGAAGAATATCTTCACTAAAAAATGTCCAACGAAATATTTTAGGTGAATCCATCACTCAATTCTTCCATACAAACCGATTCGTAAATGAACAATCATTTTGCTTGAATAGGCCAGCCTAAAGATTCTTTCTCTCTCTTTTTTTTTTTTGTCAAATTTGCAACTGTTTTGATCCACATCTTTCACTGTGCTGTGTGTTTTCGTTGTTTCCGGATGTGTTTCAATAGCGTTTTTCCAGTGCATCTTTTTAATGTTGAAAGCTTGAAATTCTGTTTTATTTTTTGTTAGCTTTTGTTTAATGTAGCGTTTTGCGTAAATGTAGCGGATTTTCTTCAGCGCGGTATTACTGAAACTATTCAGCAGAGACTACCGTTAGTGGTGAATGTGTTCTTATTGCTTTGGTTTGTGGCTTGGCTAGGTAATTGGACTGTTGGTAGCGTTTCTCGGATAGGATTGTTTTTTTCAATTTGGAAATCGGTTTATGCGACTTGTGGCTTTACTAAGTTTTTGTTTGACGGTGGTATGAGGTCAACCGTTAATGCATGTTGGCTTACGCGCCTGTGGAGCCACTCCCTGTGGCCTTTGGTGGTGCTGGTTGTGTAGACACCACGTGCCGTATGCACTATATACGTCGCCCGTGCAGCGTATGATGCATCAGTGTGGTACGGAACGCACATGTCTATTGTTGGCCGACGTAAGACTCTGAACTGTTAGATAGGTATTCTCCTGACATGTGCGCCAGATTACAAGACGGTTTCAACGAAAGCTCTAGTGGTATTGTTAGATGCAGCAATCTTTGACTTGTTAGTAATACGTCCATGTATTGCTTTCAAGATTAAGAAGCGGCTACTACTTCTAGTCCATGATTGAGTGTTTGCTGATGATCTGGTGAATAGGGATGCTAGGAGTATTATTTCCCTTCTCATCTTTAAGTAGAAATTACGTTGGACGAACAGTGACAATGGTGGGTGGCGTATGATATGATCATACCTTAATGCAACGCCCCGTCATAGTCTTTAGCTTAAGTTTGTGATTCTTAATTACGGGGCATGGATCGCTCAATGCATTCTCGAAAGTGGTCTTTCTAAAACAAAAGACTGTGCTTTGGGACCTGAGGAATGGCTGCTTGTACTGAATACATGTCCGCTTTACGATGACCTTGATATGATGGACTTTAGTAGGGTGTGAGCTATGGGTCAGACTAAGCAAACGACAAATTTGCTAGTCTTGCATTTAGTAGGAGGAGAACGTAGGGTTATCCTTTAGACTCCGTCTGTCGTGGCTTACCTATAGTTATAGGCAGATGGTCCATGTTGTCCGCTTTTGGGCCCTCATTGTAGGTGTGTTGTGTTCTCTTTAAGTTTGATATCCCTTCTTCGTTCATTCGGCTGTGAACTCTTGAGGTGTACGGTAGTGTATTTCTATACGGAAACTTTTTTAAGTGTGTGAGCGCGAATTTTTGAGAATTTTGAAGTGCGGACTATTTTAATTGATAGAATTTTTCAGTGCGGTTGTTTTGATATATTAAACCGTTGAATTTGAGTGGATTTTTCAGCAGAAAATCCAGCGTTAAATTTTTAATTATTTGCAAGTAATTTTTATTTGCATTTAGCAGAACAAAATACCGTTTTCGTTGTGGTTGTTCTATAAATAGAAACAATTACGGTAGTTGTGAGTTGGTTGTGTTTATTAATTAGCCAGAGGTTGTGTGTCTGGAATAGGTGTGTTGAATATCACTATTCGGCTTGTGGCTGCGGTGTGGTTGGTGGGTGAATTGAGTCGTTATTTTTGAATATGATTTGATAACATAATTTTTGTTGCAATTAAATATTATCATTCGTAATGCCTCCCGCTGGTAAAGGGAGTCGTAAGCGAAGGAGGACGCATCCGATGCTATCACGGAGGAGCAGACGGATGGGATGGGACCCTCTTTTGCAGTTTCAGCGGGTCGTGGGGAGGGTGATACCACAAGTTCTGTGGTGGAAATGGCCGTGACGGAGGTGAGGACGGCAAGCGCTTTAAGCTGGTTCACCGAAGAGGGTGAAGAGGTCGCTGCGGTTACGTCGCCGATGCTCAGGCTGCGTAGGAGGAGGAAGCAGCTTTAGGTAGGGGCGAATCTGGGCCGGTAGAAGTAGGTATCGGTGTTGGTGATGCGACGGTCGATGAGATTAAAGGCCATCACCAGCAGTTTGTTGGAGGTGGTCTTCGACGGTAAGGTCGAATGTCGGTCACTCGGTTGGTGATGGAGCATGCCGGGCAATATGAAGAGAATGCTCATGACGCTCATGAGACGGTGTCTATGGTACGCGATCGGGTGTCGTCATCGGGTCTGGTACTGTGGCAGCCTCTGTAGCCCCTGTTTCTGCGCCGTGTCTGCTCCACCTTGCGCTCGGCGGCTTTGCCTAAGCGTGGAGATGTATGCTGTGGTGGTTAAGGGCTAGGGTGGGGGCAGGGAGACCTCCAAGGAGTTGTAAGAAGGTCGTAGAGGAGGTTGCCCAACCCTTGGAGTTCGGGTCCATGAGTGCGGCCAATCCGGGACTGTGGCGCGGTCATCAGGACTCCCCGGAAGTTCAGGAGGTCGGCTCGAGGTGTGCGTTGAAGATAAGCTCGGTCCGCGTGTCGTATACAGAGGGTTCATCCGGAATCCAGATTGATGATTTCATGAAGGATTTCTACGCGATTAACTCTAAAGGATCGTATGTCGCGCGAGATGTTTGACCGGAGCGTTAAGCTATTGGTGGTCGTGGAAGCCTGACTTCGGGCCTGTCAACGTTGTTAGAGGGCACAATAGGTCAAGTCGACCCTATTGGGAGTGGCAGGTGCTACATAAAGTGGTTCAGCTTCCATGTGCGCGAATACGATCTGTCGTCGGATGTTTTAGGTGCCTCGGGTTCGACCATCGCGTGCGGGACTGCCGGTTCAAAGAGGACGTATGTCGTCGTTGCAGACAATCGGGCCGTCTGGCGTCACGCTGGTCAATGCGCTACATTGTCGCAATTGTGCGCTGAAGGGCATGAAGTCGGGTCACTTGATGTTATCAGGTTGCAACACGTATGCCATGATGGTGGCGCGTGCGAATGCTCGGCACTAGGATGGTTAAGTTCTGCAACTTAACTGTTAAGGTGCCTACGCGGTTATGTGCGAGTTGGGCGAAGCTCTTTTTGAGTCAGGGAGCTCTATTGCTCTTGTGCAGGAACCGTACCCGTCGGGCAGCGTTGTAAGGGCTTACCGGGTGGGATCGAGTGTATACTGACGGAAGGGGAAACTCGGCAGTTTTAGTTGTTCACCCGGACTTCAACTGTACCTTAGTTAGCAGAAGCCATGGGGGTCTGAGTGCAGATAGAGGTCGGTTTGGGAGGATGCTTGTGGCTAAGCAATGTCTGTTGGTTGGCCGACGTAAGGCTCTGACTTGTCAGAGGATTATTCTCCCTGGCTGTGTGCCAGTCTGCAGGACGGACCCCTTGACTTGGAAATGAATACGTCGTGGTATTGCGTTTCAAGATCAAGAATTGGACTACCCTTCTAGCAGATGATTGGATTTCTGCTAATGATTCTGCCAAATAGGATTGTTAGGAGTTTAATTTCTTCTCGATAGTATCATCAGATTAAAGTTGGAAATCACGTTGGATGGATGGATTCATAGTCTGATGCGACGTACTGAACGCCCGGACTTGGCTTAGCTTAAGTTTGGGATTCTTCTGACGGGACAATGGCTCGCTCAATGCATTCTTGCATAAGAGGGGCCTCTGCGTGACAGAGGATTGTGGGTGTGGGTTGGGACCTGAGGACTGGCGGCATGTACTGACTGAGTGTCCGCTCTACGAATACCTTAGGGATTTAGAAGCGATGGGTATCATCGAGAAGGGGGATATGGTGGACTTTAGTAGGGCATTAGCTACGGTCGGACTAAGCAAAGACTTGATGAGTTCACTCATCTTGTCTTTAGTAGGAGAAGAATGAGGGTGGGGTGATGTTAGGTTACCCTTGCGGCTCCGTTCGCCGTGGGTTTGCTGTCGTTGGTGGTCCATGATACTCGACGTTTGCGTGCGCATCCTACTCCAGTAGGTTGCCGTGCGGAGTGGTCTGTGTTGTCCGCGTCATCGTTGGTTGTAGTGTCCTCTTGTAGTGTAATAGCCTTGTTTTTGTGTGTTCCTCTCCAGTGGAAGCTGAGTTCAAAGGGCCACCAGTCCCGAACTGTTTGGAGTTCAACTGGTAGCATACTGGAATGCGAAGCTCGACCGGAGGCTTATTCTGGTACCACGGGTGTCGGGAGCCAGAAACTTGTCTCTGCCCTACAAATGGTGCGGCCTCCTAGTGGAGTAACGTGGTGGCTGTGGTTTAAACCCAATTAGCGGGGAGGCGCAAGCTCGGTGTGGCATTACACTCTTTAACCGTTGTCACAAAAGAGATAGTCTCGAACCCTAACAAGAGGGAAGCATGTCCAAATGCATGGCTTCAAATTGGTACTCACGCATGGTATGTAGTAATGCATTGCGCAGGGCTGCATCAGTATGCATGGGGGCGTTTGGGTAGACGCATTGTTTCCACCCGTGCTTTGAGTAGCGTGGGGTATGCCGTCATGGCGCAACTCACGTTAAACCCTAGACTAAAATCCCTTCTTCGTTCGTGTTACCAGTCCCGAACCATTTGTGGTTCAACTGGTAGTAGACTAGAATACGAAGTCTGACCGAAGGCTCTCTTTTGGTACCACGAGTGACGGGAGCCCCTCTTTATAGAAGCAACGTGGTTGTTGTGTTGCGAGCGCAAACTCGGAGTGGTGTTACACTTTTGAGCATTTTCACAAAGAATTTTACGTAGTCTCCAACCCCTAACCAAAAGGTTATTCATGCTGATGCAATGCATGTCATGTGGTTGTATTATTGGACATTATTATTTCAAAAAATTTGTCGGAAAATCAAACGCTCTTCTTAATCTACCAGGACATTAAGCTAGGTGTACCAAAGCCATAGCACAATTGTGTAAAGAAAAATCACACGTATTTCTATAGCCTTTCAATTAGTCGTCACTTGGGATGCGAAGAATAGACATGCGTATATTTGTGTTTTATTTTTTTTTTTTTTGAGAAAAACATTCGGAATATGGAAATAATTTGTTTATTTGTCTTTTTTTTCTTGTCATGTTAATCAAATCTTAAAATGCAAAAGTCTTCGGAGCCTAGTAGGAAGTGTGCTGGCTTATTAGACATGACCAAACCCCAGGTCAGACATCAAAACGAAAACATGAAAAAATATTTCTTCGGCGACTTCCTCTCAGCAGATAAAATAAAATTCTTATAAAAAGGAGTCATTCGAAGTCGACTTTATACATTAGCTCCAGCTGACTCTTCGCTGTGTTTTCGGTGCGAACGGTAGTGTTTTCTATACTTGAATGTTTTCAGCTCCATAATAGAGTTTTTAGCAGTGCGAACCATATTAATCGGTAGAGGTTTCAATGCGATTACTTTGATATATAAAACGGCAAATACGATTTGATATTTCATCCGAACTTTTTTGTGTAAAAGTTTTTGTTATTTGTTTCTGCTGATGACAAAAGCTAGATACTAGACGTGTGCACAAATCATTTTGCTAGCTTACCCTTCACTAAATCCAATACTGACTTGTTCTCCTTTCTGTTGCTCTTGATTTTACGAGTACACTGAAATGTGTATTTCTCTTTTATGCAAAGTGTACAACAGCACTTATTGATCTGTGAAGTAACGGAAATATGATTTGTGCTGTAGGAGCATACTTCACTACTGAAACTAAATTTTCAGTATTGTCAAACGAATTTCAGTAGTGTTTACGTTGAAAAATATGCGTACATAAGTGTTCCTATACCAGGGATTACCATTTCATAGCACAATTGTGCAAAGAGAATTCACACACATTGCTTATGCTGTGTTATTTAGTTGTCGATCAGACTGCGACGAGTGCACATGTTAGCGAATGCTATTCCTTTTTTTGTTTAGGTTCACACTCAAAAGATGTTCGGCTCCTGACAGCAAAACATTCGGCACTTTCTTGTTCGTTTTTTTTCCAATTTACTGCAAGAAAGAACGCACGTTGTGACACTAAGATGACAATATTTTTGTTGTACACTTCACACAACTGTCTTTTAAACTGTTGTACAATGGTTTTTGTGTGCACTAGTTTTTTTGCACACTATCTTCGCTTCACTCTTATTTGTATTTGCTATTGCAATCAATATGCGCCCATGAGAAAAATGCAATACTGTACACTTTTAAGCGTATTGTCAACACGTGTACTAGACACACATGCTTGTTTCAGCGCTTAATTGCTGACATAATACTGTTAGTGGTGTATACATGCACACGGTTAGTGTGTCGGGAGCATTTGGTCTCTTTGGTGGGCTTTTTGACGGCTTTGCTAGGGTTTTTGGCTTTGGTGAGTAAGATTTTACTTTTATTTTGAAATTTAATATAAATTGCTTTATTAAATGGAAATTATTAGGGCGAAAGGGACACGCTTCTGATGTCACCATAAAGGGTCGGACCGACGATATGATGGATTCGCCTTCGGTGCCAATATCGCGGAAGCAGCATGTGGATAGCGAGCTGGTAAGCGGTATACTTCTGCTGCTGCTCCATGCTCGCCGGGGAGTATTGATAAGGGAGGTGACAGACGTATTTTACGACGTAGTTTGTGGTGCCGGTTTTGGTTCTAATGTTACCATACTTGCATACTGGCAAGTATGGAGAACTTGTCATGAAGCTGCTGTTTGAGAACGAGTAGCTTAAGGGCCGATTTGAACTCTTGCAGTCGTCAGTTATTTCTTCGAAGGTCATTTTGCTGGTGTATGCTGTTAAGCCTGTGCCTGCCCTGCGGTCCCTGCTGTTGTTCCCGTTTCTGCTCCGTTTTCTGTACCGAAGACGGTGGAAACGTGATCTGTTGTTGTTCGTGATAAGGAAGGTGCAACGTCGAAAGAGGTCGTCAGTAAGATCAGACGTACTCTTGGGGTCACGACGTTAAGCCTTTTGCGTAGTGGTAAAGCTGTCATTTGCATTCCGGTAGTTGTGGAAACACAGAAGATTGCTGCAAATACGAAGTTTGAAGAGATTGGCCTATAAGTAACGGTCAACGATAAGTTGGGTCGCAAAGTAGTGGTGCGTGGTATCCATTCAGGGATTTATCCGGATGAATTTATGTCTGATCTGGTTAGATGAACCTGAAGGAGAAGACAGTTTTAAGAAGAGCATTCGCCTGATTAGTAGCACATGGAAGTCCGTCAACGGTGGTTAAACCAACGTGGCTCTTGAGGGTAGTGATAAGGCAATAGTCGGTTGGGCACGTGTGCGTTAAATAGTTTAGTTTCATGGCGCGACCCAAGGCGGCCGTCGAAGTGAGCTACCGCTGCTTGGTTTTGACCACCGTATTCAGGATTGCCACATGAGGGAGGATGTCTGCAGTGTTTGCGGGCTGGGTGGACATATGCCCTCACAGTGCCAAAACCTGCCGCGATGCCGTAACTGTTTTGTTAAAGGTCTCCCTACCGCTCATTTGATGCTGTCGTCATCGTGCCCGACATAAGGGGCTATGGCGAACACTAGCCATTAGGAAATTTTCACCTCCTGCAACTGTCAGAGGCCGTTTAGTGTCATGTGTGAGTTAGGACAGGCTATGCTTCAACTTGACGATAGGCATTGATTCAAGAACCTTATACTCGCGGTGGTTGTGTTAGTTGAATTCTGGGGGGTGCGCGCGTTTTTACTGACGAGTTGGGGAAGGCCGCGATAATAGTAAGGGACAGTAACAATTAGAGGTCTGCATTCTTGTTGAAGGCCGATTTTGGCAAAATGAACCTGGCTAGAATTTACTGTAGGTTTGACGACGCATTGGAACCCTATCTAAAGTATATGGATACGGTGCTACTCGCTGCGGTGGTTCAGTAAGATATTCTGACATTCGTCTTGCTATCAGAACCACATACGAGCCGAGATGCTAAGTACATGGATGCTGTCGAAAGAGGTGAATGTCGTTAACGAGCTGTAAATAAGAAAACAAGTTTATTGTTCTTATTGCCAAGTTCGCAAGAAGCGCACAGTTTGAATGTAGTTTATTAATTTATTTATTTTCTTTAAAATTACTCCGATTTTATATACAAATAAATGCTGATCAAGAATTATGTTTACAATGGATGGTATAGTCGTTTAATAGCAAGAATTTCAATCAATTCTGAAAAATATGACAAAACGAACATTTCCAACACTTAAGCTGGATTCACCCATGGTTTCGAATCAAAATTTTTTTTCTGAAACAATTTTAGTTTTTTGAGAGTTTGGTTTGAAACGATTCACCGACTTCGAACAATTGTTCCAAAAAAACAAGGCTACC
>QOCX01000981.1:18348-42974 GCA_005959815.1 Sarcophaga bullata
CTGCTTTTTCAAATCTGAATTTTGCTCCTTTAGCATAATCATCCCTATTAGATAGTGGAGCAACTATATCTAGCTCATTGAAATTTTTAAAATTATTTGGTATTTTACTGAAAACTAATTCATAAGGACAGTAATTATGTACTGTTGATTGTGTTGTATTAAAACTGTAAGTAAAATATCGAAGCCATTCGTACCAGTCGTCTTTATCTAGTGATAAATATGAGTATACATATTGATTAAATGTTCTGTGAGTTCGTTCTATTGTACCTAATGTCTGGTGATGATGTGCTTTCAATAGGTTGCAAAGTTCAGTCAGTATAGAGTTTTTATTGTATTCTGTACCCATGTCCGTAATGAACGTTTTCATTGGACCAGTTTTCAAATATCGCTTAATCGACAGTTTTTGCCAATTTATCTGTTATTAGTGCCGTTACCAAATATTTAGTCAAATCATTTGCATTTATTGATCTAGGAAATGGTCCGATTGTATCTGCATACACCGTATCAAATGGCACAATGAGTGTTTCTGTGAGAATCATCGGACTTTTAATGGTTCTGGTTATTTTTGTTGAGTGACATTTTTGATATGATTTTACTTGCATAGCTGTGTCTTTTGTCATGTTTTTCCAAATATCATGCAATAACCTCCTTCAACCAGGTGATCGTGGTACTTCAGCATTATCTTCAGTATTGCCTTGGCATTCTTATTATATATTATTGTTACTTCCTTTAATAGCGCTATTTTAATTTTACGTAATACATTATTGCCCGTATCTTTAAATTCCTTAGTTGAGATAAAATCGAAAATCTGCTCACTAGGTGCTAACTATAGTTTGTAAATGTTTGATTTACTGGCCACTTCTTCGAGCCTAGGAAAAAATTGTCTTAAGTCAAGTTTCACTTTAGATTTTCCTTTCTTTATATAACTGTTGTTAGGAAGAAGAATATAACATTTTCTGACGTCAATATTCTTAATTGGTGTATATATCTTGTGCTTTTCGTTTTTATTATTATTTATTTTATTTTATTTTTTGTTGTTTCAAACTGATTTATTATTTTGTATCCTGTGACTCTTAGTACACAAGATACTGTTACGTTTTTACCTTTTAAAAACGTTTAAAATATGAGCTCGTAGATTGCAAACAAAAATAAAAATAAATTTGTGTTCAGTTTTAATTAAATCCTTTATTTATCGCACAATTTTGTGTGCCACTGTTCACAATATGATTTAACAAAACAATTGCTTTATTGTTATTCCCTATGTTTATGCCTTTTGCGATACAATTACGGACACAATTGTTCTGTCGATTCTTTGTAACAGAGATCTTCAAACCACGTTTGGTTTACTTCACAGAACGCGACTTTCAAGAACTGGGACTGAACTTCAACTCCGACTTTGCATACTTTGCCTTGCCTTTTATATAGCGACGTAAACAGTCTGAAGAATGTTCTTGAAGGCGAACGTTCGAGGCGTCGCCTTCTCGAAATCTCCATAAATGTAAACAACGATGTTTACATTTAGTTATGCTTTCATGATTGTTGTTTTTGTATCTTGTTTACGTTCGCCCTTACAGCTTTGTTGTTGCTTTTCGTTTACTTGTTTATCTTTTTCGTTATACTGATGTTGTTGTTTTATCCTTCCTTATTTGTCAATCAAGCCAATAGGTCCGTTGTTTTGCTTTTGTAGCTTTTGTTGAACATTTTAATGTTAAACGATGTTATACCATTGCCATTTTCGCAACAATACTTTTTTGTTTATTTCTTTAAAGTCATTGTAATTCGTGACAATGCGTCTGCGACATAATTTTCTTTTCCCCTAAGATGCTCAACTGTAAAATCATATTCATCGAAATCTAGTCTCATTCTAGTAAGCTTAAAGCTAGGATTTTTCATTGAAAACACATAAAAAGTGGTCGGTGATCTGTTCGAACCATTTCTATAGATATATGGTCTGAAATATATGGCAGATAATTCTTGCTCATTGGTTGATTTATTACTCTTTCCATTGACAAATGTTTTTGAAGCGTAAGATATTGGTAGCTATTTACCCTCATACTCCTGAGTTAAAACTGCACCACACGCATGTTTTAGTTGAATCTGTTGTTGTGCAAAATTGCTTAGTAAAGTCACAATACTAAGGCATTGTTTTACTCATTATTTCAGTATTTCAATTCAATATCGCAGCCAGTTGTCCATTCAAATGGTATAGCTTTTCTAGATAAACGTGTGAGATGTCTAGAATACTCAAAGAAATTTTTAATAAATCTTCGATAATAATTATAAACCTTTTGGTGATATTTGCGTCCGTAGGCGTTAGATAATTTTCGATTACCGAGTATTTATTATCGTCTGGCAGTATTCCTTTACCAGTACACTTGTGGCCAAGATAGGTCACTTCGCTCATAAAGAGTGAAGAGTCTAGATGTAGTTTTAAGTTATATGAGCGACAAAGATCGAAAAAGTCACTTAAATTGGTAAGCATATGCTTTTCAGAACACCCTAATATGACCAATTCGCTCATGTTTAAGAATGTCTGGTCTGGTTTTAAAAGATTAAAAGCGTGTGTCATCATTCTTTGAAAAGAATTGGGTGCGATTTTTAAGATAGGGTAGCCTGGTAAATCTGTATGTATGTTTGTTGAGAATGACATTGTCTTTCGAGTCTTTAACTAAGCCTAATTGGTGAAAACCCGACATTAAGTCTAAACAACAAAAATATTCTGCTCTTCCAAGTTCGTGTAAAATATCATCGATTCTAGGCAATGGTAATATATCAATTTTTTATTTGTCTATAATCTATCATAAGTCGCCATCTTTTACGGTTTGAACCTAAAAGTGATTTCTTTGGAACTAATAGAATTGGACTCTCATATGCAGAAAACGAAGGTTCAACTATGTTATTCTCTATCAGTGTTTTAACTTGATTACTGATTTCCTGTTTATGTGAATATGGTATACGGTAGGTAGTTCTTAATGTATACCGGTTGGGTATACTTCAACCTCAGCTCTTGATCATAGAAATTATTTGTTGATATTGGTTCTGTTTTTAAACCGAAAATATCGCTACCTTCTGTACAAAGTTTAGTTAACGTTGTTTTGAATTGTTCTGGAAAATTTTTCTTTAGTAAGTTTTCAACTTCAGACTCACTCTCTCTCTCTCTTCTCTTTTGTTTGATTTTTGTATAATTATCTCACTATCAGAAACATTGTCGGTTTGTATATAATCTTGTTTAATTGTAGCTCTACTATTAGTGGTATTTAAAAGGCATTATTTGATTTTAGTAACATGTTGGAAATAAAAAACCTGGGTAAAACTGCTTATTGTGGTAAAACTTATTTGTCTTATTTGTCTAATTACTTCCGACCTTGGCGGTAATACAATTTTGTTTTGTGTTAAATTAGACGGTCGTAGGATAAAATAATCATTATCATCATTAAAATCCAATATACAATTGTGCCTTTTTATAAAGTCCATACCAATGATCGCGTCACATGGTATAGGAAAGTTGTTTTGTACTACTTGGAAATAATGTGGTACTATAAAGGTTTTTTATTTTGATTTTTAAAAATACTTTCCCTATTGTTGTTGTTATTTTATATTTATTTATTTAATTTAACTCAAAATTTTTTGACTTTAAGGGTTATTAAGGGAATTAAGGTTATACACTTTGTGATTCACTGATTTGATACCAGGAGATGGTCGGAGTTTTCCGAACCATTTTCATTTGAATATGTAGCATGTATGTAATTTCGGATTCTACCTTTGCATTTATTATTTGATTGGTTTCTATTACCATAAGTATTTTGAGGTCTTTGTGAATTATTTTTGTTATTATTATTATAACGTGTTAAATTTTATCTTCAAGCTTATTGTCTGTTATTGTCTCTATAGCTACTTCGGTTGAATCTTTGCCCAAAATCCATCCCTGCGTTGTCTGTGCAACTACTTACAAATGGCCTCTTTCATGTTATTGAATTGGCCTGCTTCCAAAGTAAGTTTTACCTTATCGCTGGAGCAATTTTTCGTAATAGCCAACTTGTGTAGAGTACTTAGTTGCTAGTTTGCATGACAGACCGTCAGATACGTATGCAGTCTCAAGTGATTTTGCGGGATTTTCTATCCCGGTACCATATGAATTTGGAGTTTTATTGCTTTGATTTATGCTCATAAAACCTCAACCGATTCTGCAATAGCAGATTCTTCGCCTATGAGATTTCTTGTGTTTCCCTTAAGTTCTGTTTTTATTAAGGATACTGCTGAGGGTTCTTGTTGACACTTTATTGTCTCAACTAATTGCAGGAAGTCAATGAAAGAACGCATATTTTCAGTTTTCCCATCAAATTCGGTAATCAGCTTTGACGGAGTATTTAAATATTCTACTACTGTTTGTGCCACTTTAACAGTTATCTTGTTATCTGCTGTCAAATTTTCAGCATGATCAAAGTTTACTTTTTTCATGAAGTGTATTTGGTAAATCAATTCTTATGTTTTGCTTAATACTTTGGTTTTTTTTTAATACTTTGGTCTTTAAACCTGTCTCTCCATTCTAAACATTCTAAAATTTCTAAACTTTGTCTCGATCATTGGCTCTACTTAAGTATATTTTCTTTAATTTTCCGCCATGCAATGTGTAAATGTGTAAGGCAAAATGATGACGTAATACAACTACAATTATTATTAAAGAATTTTCTATTGAAGAAAGACTAAGCGATGCATTTGCCTGCCTCTATTAAAAAAATTAAATGTTTTGCCTCGAGCAATTATTTCGCTTGTAGGCCCTAAGAGTACAGATAGAAGCCACATCTTTTACAAGATAATAACAAAAAGTCCAAAAAATGTTTATTTACCATTTTTATTCAAATGCTGTTTAATTAAGAATTCAGTATGGTTGATTTTGTCCCAAATCTTGAATGCCTCTATCCAAGACGGTGGCGGTTCGGAGTAGATCATTCGCAAAAGTATGGCTTTCTCTCTCTGCAATTTTGGGTGCGACCAATCCTTCCTTTTGGCCTTCTGGTCTTTTTGTTCATCTTTGGCGATTCTGGCTTTTGTGTACGCTTTTCCAGTATTCTCAAGGGTTACTGGTTGCGGACCTGTTCTAATGGAAATTCTTTCATTTCTTCGGTTCGGAACTTCCCTCAAGCAACTGACGGATTTTCGGTTATCCGTTACAATACAAAATTTGTTTTGATACTTTTTGAGCACACCAGTTATTATTGTTATTTTTAGTAGCTCGGGTTTATTAAATTTAGTACAAAAAGGCAGTATTGATCTGGCAGGATCGCCATGTAAATAAGAAAACTAGTTTATGTTCTTATTGCACAGTTTGGCTGTAGTTTATTAATTAATTTCTTTTCCTTAAAATTACTCCGGTTTTATACACAAATAAATGCTGATCAAGCATTATGTTTATAGTGAATGGTGGATCATAATCTTATTAAGATTACGATTACTTATCAACGACATATTCGGGACGCTAACTTTGACCATTATCGGAATTGTGTTAGGGAGGCATTGACATTGATGCCACTTTAGGCTACTAACCAGGAGTCGTGCCAATGCTAAAGATCTAGTTGACCGCAAAGCAGACTATCTTGCGGCTGTGGTAAGGTTTACCGTATCTACAGGGATAGAAAGAGGCATAACTAAACATGTCTCCAGATTGGCAACACTAGGTTGTCTTCTTGGAGGGACTGTACGAATTAAATTGGTTTTCTTTCCTAAAACGGAGCCAATTGGTTCCTCCTCCTCTGGTGAAAATAACTGATCATCCTAACTTGGAAAGAGCAGACTTTAAAGTCTATTTTTGTAAGATTATGGGTAGGAAGTCGTCAGGTACGGTTTGACTGGAGAGTTGTATAAAAGCATCTGAAAGGCCATTCCGGAATACCTGGAAACGATCGCTGAGAAGTGTATCAAGCAGGGATATTTTCCGAAAGCTTATTAGAAGTAAAAACTGGATTTAAAACCTTTCTTTGATAATGAATAATAACATAAGTGTTTTGAGTTGAAGTAAAATTGTACAAAAGATATGCTTAACTTTCGCAACAGTTCGCAGAATATCGTTACTTTTCATGCACGCAAACTTTTTCCAAGTGGGGAAAAGTTCTTTCTTCTATTTTATGTCGATAAATTTAATGTAATCGGTAATTATAAATTAATCCTGTTACTACATACGTTCCTAATTGCGTACGTTTCGAGTTTCGTCTCCATTTTTGTGTCATTTTTAACTTTCTCCGATACGTCTGCAATACTCTTTTCAACTTTCGATACAACGTCTTTAGATTCCTTGTTTGACCCTATCATTTTACCGCTAATCCTATGTTAGCTTTAGTCTTTTCTTCCAACTTAAAATCTATGGCACCTAAATGCCTATGGCAACATGCATCGACACAAAGTCTAACTTACTAGCCACTGAGTGGGTGGCGCAAATTTCTTTTTCCTCCTATTCTTCAAAGTCATTGATATTAATACCGATATTTGCCTATTAATCTTATCTTTCTTACACCGGCTGTTCGCCTCTTTTTGAGCGGTCCACCTTAAGTTCTTGAAATGTCAATTTTTTTTGTTTATTGTTTATTTTATTTGTTTACTTTTGATCGTTATTGGTTTCTTTATTTAAATGAATACTTACTTACGCACTTAATTGATCATTACAACTCTTTAGTTACGATTTAGATATCGTTTCTTACACCGCTCATGTTGTGTTAATTTTATACACGAGTGTCGCAATCTCCAGTTTAAAGTCGACTGCGACCGACAGATTTCAGAAACTTTTGATGCGAATCTTATTTACCCTCAGAGTTTTTTCTGGAAAATCGCTGGGAGGAACTCGTGGTAGAAATATATTTTCATATTTCGTTTTTTTCGCAATGTCTGGGCTGAGATTTAAACCACGGCCTCACTTGTAATAAGCCAAAACACTTTAACTGGTAACCCTGCGCTCTGAGTCTCAATTCTGCGAGTGCATGAAAGTATGAACTCACCCTCGCTTGATTTTTCCTTTCTAGTACGAACTTAAAGTCTAAACACTGACTGCTACAACTGATTGCGTAGCGTCATTATTTTCTGCTCTATGTACGAGTATAATCCTTTATTATTTAATGTTTTGTTAGGAAATTCCCATGTGCAAGTGAATTTTGCTGTTATATGCTTGTCGCGTTTGCTTTTGAGTTACCAAAAAAAATTTTTGGTTGTGTGTTAGTGAGTAAGAGAGAGAAAATAAATTGAGAGAATTTCTTTATGTACAGTCATAGAAAAGTGTTAGTAATATACGCTATTTTGATTTTCATTTCATCAACGTACATAACGTGTCTACATCTTTAATTAGAAATTTTTTTGCTGGGGTCTTAATCTGGCTTATAAATTTCCTCACCTTTTATTTTTTTCCAAAACATTGCTTTATGTCTATGAAGAAGTTATTCTCTTTCCTTGTCATTTAAATTATTTACTTGACTATTAAAACCATTAAAATGTCTGTTAAGAACATTTATATTCAATTTTAATAAAAGTATTTTCTTAACATAAAACATTTTTTGAGTGTAAGCCTGAAAAAAAAAGAAAGTATATTAGCTTCTGCTGACATGTGTACTTGTCGCATTCTGAACGTCAATTAAATAAAATAGCATAAGCAATACATACTCGTTTGTGTGAATTTTCTCTGCACAATTGTACTATGAAATGGCAACCACTGGTTTCTAGATTGTTTTTGACCGCTTAAAAATATTTTATAATTTTTAAATTTATTAGAACACATTCTGGGAAATGTTTTCAAGACACAATTTGAAACAAAAGTTAATTATTTTTAGAAAAAAAAATCGTTATTTTTATTTGTAATATTATAATGTGATAGATTGCACTAACTGAAACGAAAATATTTGGATATTTCGATGAGGTTATTATCAAAATTTTACAAAAAAATGTTGATGTTTCATCTACTGGCACGATTTATGATGATTGACACCTAAGCGCGGATAACTGGTTAGTGTAAAGACATGCTTAATAGTCTACAGCTTTTATTAAGTCGTAGTAATCTAATAAGTATTGTGTTTGCTTATTAGACGAGAGTCTGTGGTTCAACCTACATTCTTAGATATCTTTCTTCTGGTAATTTGCTCTCAGCAGTCTTCTGCTAAAAACTTTTGGATTAAAATAATGTTGCCATGATATGTTTCTCAAAGCTGTAGATCGGAGCCGACATTAATGTGTTTCGGACGGAAACACATTCATAATTATAAGCATAATCAATAATTTACCCATATTCGTGATAATATGAGTTGTTGCAATCAGTTGTTATATGCAAATCATCTGCATTTCACTTGATTAAGCAAAAGTACCATAAAAATTAACTTCAGAATGAAATTATACACAACAGGAGTTAATATGTATTTAAACTTTTAGGCATTTAAAGATTACAGAATTATCTTTCAGAAACAGTAACTCTTAAGGCACTTGATGTATGACTTAATAGTGGTTACGAAAGCAAAAATTTTTTTTTGTTTTCTAATATTTCATTAATTTTAATTTTGATTATAAAAACGATGCTGTCAGATGACAAAAGAAAATATTGAGATAGTAATGGTCAGATAATCTTGATCTTTGTTTTAGTTTGCGTTTTCAATACATTTATAGGAATATGTTCAACTTACTTTATACAAAATTAAAGATTATAAAATAACCTTTCAGAAAATGTAATTCTTAAGGCATGGTCGTTATTATTTTCCAAATTATGGAACTTAGTATAAATGCTTGGTGTAGGAATTAATAGTGGTTAGAGTAGTATACCTACATACGAGTATATCTAATGATAGTCCTTCTTATTATGTTATACAAGCTAACATCTCCGTTCTCGTTACTTTAACTTTAGGAAATCCATTCCAATAAAAGAAAAAAAAATCCAGTGTTTCATACGTTTGAAAGTAGAAGTTACCAACATCGACTGTGATTAGATTTTGTACGGAGTAAAAATATTTGTCATAAAAAATATGTCGAAATGTCTTACGGAAGAAGAAATCGAACTTATGATGAATAAAACCGATGAACAAGCTGGATGTGGAGTGACATTAATGGTCAGGAATATTTTTACCAATTTCAGATGGCGAAGAAAATTAAATAATTGAAAATACTTCATCTGATACTGAAGAATTAAAAAAAATTTTTTTGTTTGCAAGGATGTAACGTTCTAGTTTGCTAATCTAGACCCTAGAGAACATGATAAACTAACTGAAGTTTCCTTATTATCACTTAAGCTTTATTTGAGGAAAGTGTTTGTAAAATTTACAAATTTTTATGCTAGATATTGCTGAGCTTTGGTGTTTGCGATACGTTGTCCATTTTTCATGCAACTATGGTAACCATTCGAAAATAAAAATATAAATTAGCACCTATAAACTATGTTCTTAAAATTATTAACAATAATCTCAAAAATATTATACCCTGGCGAACTAGTGCACATTTTTTAAAGTAATTAAAGCTTGTACCTATTTAGATGACCTCTGACTTTGAACTACGTGAGTTTAATTTTTTTCCACTGTAACAATTATATATGAAAACTCTACTCTAAAATCATCAAGAGTTTCCTATAGTAAAAACTTAAAACGAAGTTAGCTAGGCAATATGATCTCAATATGCCAATAAAATATAAATTAATTTAAATTTTCATTTGTTTTTTCTTCGATTAAATTGACAATTTCAGCAACCAGCAGCAGAAAATTTTGTGCTGTTACGAAGGTACCTCTTCCATGCTTGAGACAAAAGATTAGGGAAATATGTTTCTGAAATTCGACATTCATTCATTTCATCGTTTACCAACGGTAGTATAACAGTTTCAAAATATTTTTTACCATCTAAATATTAAATCAGTTGCTTTAGTTATTGCGGGTGTTTATATACCACGGACTAAAAAAAAATTTTGTTCTTTAAAAAAGATTTTAGTTCCAAAGTAGTATTTAAGCAGCCGACATTATCACAGAAAAAGCACTTGGAATTTATTTTTTATCGACATGGCGAGCTGCTCTCTGCCGTCTATGTGTTTACACCTTCAGTTAATAGTTTTTCTTACAAATACTACTAAATAGTTGGCAATGCGAATATGTCTGTTACATATAAATGAAATATAAAAGTGACCGCAATAGTAGAACGTATTATGGGAACAGCTAAACTATGTACATACAGATTTAATAAAGCCTGCGACTTACTTCCGAAAACTTCAGAAGCATTCGATTACAGTCTTTGGCAAACACATGCAGACTTTCAATACAATTCATTTAACTATTGCAGTGGGTGTGATAGGTCCTTCTCCTTCTCTTTCTTTATGTTCTTTTTTCTTTTCTCTTTTGCAGTAATTGTTTTTGTATTTTCTGGATCATTTGTTGCCATGTTGTATTTCAAATACATTTTTCAAAATTATGACAAAGTACATGTTTAAATTGCTTTACTTAAACTGTTGGTGACGTTTTTGGAATTATTGTTGTTTACCCTTAAAATTGCTCTCACATTTCTTTTATTTAATTTTTATATTTTTATATTGCAATATATGTACATATGTATATGTATGTAAAGACATACATTCATACATATCCATATGTATGTATACGAAGGTTTATAAATCCGTAAAATATATTTTATATGTTAAGTACGTATTTATTGCTCATACTTCGTTTTTTTCTTATTTTTGGTGAAAGAATATAATCGTCAGTGTAGAAGAATTCTTATTTAATTTTCAGTTTGCACTCAATAGTCCGCAACAGCGTGGTGGATTCGATACTTGCAAGAAAAATAAATCCAATTAGTTACATCTGATCGTTATTCGTCTTTATATTTAGACAATCCCCCCTTTTTTTTTAATAACAACACTCTTCAACTGATAACACAGCGTTATGAATTTTATTTCCGATTCTCGTGCTTGACTCGCATCTCATCACTGGCTGACAGCATTGTTCTTCGCTTTCTTTGTACTACGATATTTCCTTATCGATAACTGCGTGATCCTTCATTAAGTTTTTTTTGTTGTATTTTTGTTCTTTGTATTGCTACCTTCCAATGTCCTACGTATTTGTTTGTGTGTACCAGAGAGCAGCAACTTACTTATACGCATTCATACTTATTTTAATAATACTCATACTACTCATATTCAAAGTTTGAAGTACTCATCATACTCGTACTTAACACTACGCATGATGTTTTTGATTTCTACTCTCCATGACTCAACATATACAAGAACCACAAAATAAGTATGAATCGCGTACAAACACTACAATATTCACTAGAAAGTTGTGTGTTTGCTCTGTTTGCTGGTCTGTGTTTTTTGCTTGTGTGTCTCTTTTCTTTTGTTGTAAATGCAACTATAACTAAGTCAGTACATTTTGAAGAATAATTCAAATCACTCGAATCATTTATGATTATTTTAAGTATTTTTGCAAATTTATGAATCTGAATGAGTAAGCGTGTGAATCAAACATATTTCGAATATTATGAGTTCAATGGCAACGCTGTATTCATACGCATTGCAACTTTTACTTATAAATCAACGTTGTAGTGAGTACGAATGGATCAGAGTAGTTAAATTTCAATACTCTTGACTCATTCATACTCAAAATTTCATTAGTACTTATGAGTAGCGAAAAAATGTTTCATTGCTGATCTCTTGTGTGTACCATATGATGTGTGTATTTTGTTGTTGGCTGTTTATTTTGCTTACTTAATTTCGTTTAGTTTATTTTTAATCGTCGTGACAATGTTATACATTTGAAAATAATATAAAATAAATATAACGTTTTCAAAAAAAAAAAAATCTTAATTTTAAACTCGTTATCATCAAATTTGTGGTGGATTCTCTTTCATATCATCTACAACCTTTAATTTCCGACAAAAATAGAGCTGTAAAAGCATCGACATTATTATCGATAGTTTTATATTTAATCGATTTTATTGATATAGTGTAGCTGAGGATAGAGTATCGCACTGTAAAATGTTATGAGGGTTAATTTGCACTTACGTGTCATATAATTACAGAGAATTATATTCTGCTGTCAACCTAGCTGGAATTACTATCCTAATCACGATTAATTCGTAAGCCATGGATTTGTTTGGTTGTCAGCATTCAAAATTACATATTTTGGAAAATCATAATGATTGCAACATAAGAGTTGTATTTTCTGAAAAGTAATTTTATTATCTATGAATTTATAAAACGAATTTTATACATACGTTACTGACCCAGCGAACTTCGTCCCGTACAAATTTGATTTTTTTATTCCCCAAAACAAGTTACATTATATATTTATTGCAATAGTTGGGAAGAGAGGGAAATATACTGCCCCCTCTGAGCACTGCTTATAAAAAAAAAAACGTAAACCATATGTATTCTACGGTACGCAGGTTAAAATTTAATCGAAGTCGGTTCGTTTTTTAGGTGAGACATACAAAGAATATCAGTAAGAGGTCCGAACCATGGTTAGCGCTGATGAAGTTGTAGTTGTTGTAATCGCTCCAAAATAAAATCAAAGACATACATTTTATAAAAGTCTATATGTTGCTATAAACCATCGAATTAGCCGACATACAGATATATCTTCAAAGGGGTAGGGTTACCAACGTTAAGTTTTGTGATTTTTTGGTCGATAATCGACACCAAATTTTATTCGTCTACGATCACTATGTTCCAAAATATTAAATTTTAAAGATTTGCCACGCCTATTTTTTACTGTATCCAATGCTTTTCTGCAAACCATCTGAACCTGATAAGCTTTCCAACAAAAAAGAATGGTTAAAATCGGTTCATTATTATCACTTTAAGAGGAAATGTTGTCATATCATTCGAGATGAAAAGGAAGGTTGGCTATACAGAACAGCTCCATTAGCAGATTACTGATTTATCTGTGCCAATAACTTTCTTTGGACTGCACCAAAATTGTTTCTAAATCTCTCACAACACGAATTTGTCGTGGTGCAGGTAAGACGCAGAAACAGTGGCAAAAACGTAATTATTTTATTGACCCAAATGCGGTAGCCAAAACAAATCAGGGATTACACCTAGCTTCTCACATCATCCAAGGTATATTGGTTAATTTTATTTATCGGTGCGGGATCTACGTTTTAATTTTGACTCCGTACACAAATTTTAAGAACTTTCATGCCTGTAAGGTGGTTGCTAGAGGACTTTAAGAGGAGGAAGAATTATTTTTTCATACTTTGTTGTAGACTACAACGAATTCACGTCACTCTGCTTAGCATTATTTCTCAGAAAAATTTCGTAAATGAGGTTTCAATATAGCAAAACTTTTAAGGGATTTTCCACGTCTAAAGGTGAAACTGTGTAGAAGCCTGTTTGAGTTCGTCACTGAACGGATAAATAGGTTTCTATTGGATTAGGAGGAGCATCCACCATGTCCTGAGGTAGTCTAATTCTGTATTCCTATGGATAAACATATACCCATTAGTAAGCTCCAAGCAATGAAAACAAGCTTGACGAGTTTAAGGGTTATCAATTTTAATGTGTGATGTATGATTAACTGGAGTCATTCCATCTGCTAATTCAAAGTACGAAAGTGTTTGTCGTATTCCGCTGCATTTGTTTTTCTTAATTTAACCATAAAAACGTAATTTAAATAACTATCCAACCCCTGCTAATATTTTAATTAAGAAGGACGAAATCTTTATATTATGGATGGGAGTGATATTAACAAATTTTTATCATAGCAACATACGAGTACATACCATATAGTGGTTTGAGATTTGTGGCTTTTATGTTTTTCTACTTCAACGCTGGCGAAATAGAAATAATTTCCACTGCTACGATCTCTAAAGACATTTATTATTTACACGCACACATACAAGAGGATGATTACAGACAAAAGTAGGGAATGCCGCAAACAGATTGGAAAACAACAATGTATGCGTTACATTCATTTCACCTACTCGCCCAAGCACAGGGAAAATTGTTCAGTCTTGAATTAAGAAACAATCACAATATGGCAGTCACATTAAGCACTCACAATAATGATGGTTGGAGCGAGGACGAGTGAAGAGTCAAAGCTTGCAACAAACGTTAACATAAATCATGGACTGACGCGGGTGCATTGTATTAATTAGATCTGTGGATGGAAAATGTTGAACACAAACGTAACAGACGACGTCAATGGTGTTGCTCTGTAATAACCATAATCGCTGAACAATAATAGCGAAACGGCTGCATTAACTGAGATATTTAGTGTCATTAATGTTGCATGCATTTGTAGAAATCTCTTTAAAAATGTTTTTATTAAACACTATGCCTCTTAAGTCAATGAAGAATATTCCGTTTTGTGCTGTAGACGTTAAATAAATCGAGCGTGGTGGACACAACTGATCGCTTGTAGGAATAAGTTTTTCCGAAAAGTTTTATTTTAAAAACTTTCATTAAAGTTATCTTAATGTGGACATTTACGACCAGTGCTGTTACAATATTTACAAAAATTGCTACTAAAATCTCAATTAAATTGCAGAATAAAATATAAAATAAATAAAGAAATAGCCAGGATATCTATTCAATTATTATCGTCTATGTTATGTTCCACTGGGGGAGGGGATAATTACGGAATTCATAATCGAAATAATACATATGCGATAATCCAACGGTTTAACGGTTTATAATCCAATCGTCCGAATAGTAGATCCCGCTTAGAGATACGTACGCTCACTGTGACGTAGTGTATTGAAGGCGGCTGTAATGAAAATAATATATTTCCCCTGCTATTGCATTTAACGCAACTGGATTTATGGGGGATAACTACGCATTAATTTAATCAACAATTTGCTACCATTCGGTTCACTCCCCCCCTTTTGTTGTGTCTCCATCTCTGTTTGGCTTTTGTTTATTGTCTTTTGTAGCACAGAATCGCTAATTTGCTACTGTAAACAATGACGCCTGTCAGTTGCAATTCGAAGTGCAAAATGCGAGAAATTATTTTAACGGTTTAAGCAACAAACATGTTGCACGTTATACACATACATACATATTTATAAATATACGTTTGTATGTATATACATACCAAAGACAGCAACAACAACAACAACAACTACAATACAATATAAATAGAATACAAATAAATAAATAAAAACAAAAGCAACAACAACAACAACAACAATTATGGCTATATACAATAGCAATATTATACACAAGTCGAGTAAAAGTGGGAAGGAAGCATAAGTAAAGAAAAAAGAAAAAAAAAAATAAAAAATAAAAAAATGGAAAATGGAAAATAAAAATACAACAGTAGAGAGACAACAATAACAAAAATATAAATGAATGCGCGAATTAAATCGAAATAACGCTAAGAGCGCTTCTACAAATAATACCAACAATAATAATAATAATAATAAAAAAAACGAAAAAAAAATTAAAAACAAAATGGAAAAATAATAACAAAGTCGACTAGTTTTCCTGTTTGCTCTCCTAAATTGTCTCTGATGCAATCAATGTCTGTCCAAGCAAAGAGTTTAATTTTGTTCTTTCTGTTGTCGTTCACATTAAAAATGCATTTAAGGAGCAGAGTCTCATATAGGCTAGGTACTCAAGGCTGAAACTGCATTGTAGACTCATATTGTATAATTTGCTTCTGTAGCCAATATTTTATTTTGAATCCTAGTTACAGCTGTAGAATTCTGTCACAGCTCTACAAATGCTACATACACTGATAGTATGCGGATACAATCGAAAGTTTATCTCGAATGGGTCGATTGAAAATATACAAGCCTTGAAGACAACCTACATTTATCCCTTATTTAAATATAAAATTTTTGATCTCATGTCTTAATCCCAGCAGTATAACTGAACTTTCTTTTGTTTTCAATACAAAGAGTTGCGATTATTTTAATTGAAAGTCATGTGTATGCTATTACCAGGCATACTACTGGTAAGAAATGAACGTTTTTCTATGAAAATAATTCACTAATTTTTAACGAGAAAGTAAAAAACATTTTAATCAGATTATTGGCTATTGCTAGCTACACATTTTGCCGTCTTTCAGGCAATTTGTAAATTTCACCTCAATAAATCTGTTCGTTTTTTGAAGCAAACAGTTTAGTTGCCCAATTTTCGACACATCGCCTTGAGAATGCAAGAGCCAAAGCGTGTCCCATCGATGAAAACAAATATTAATAGGAAGAAGCCAAGGCTGGTAGTTGTATCCTAAATCAGTTCTGCTTTGTGTGTAGGTGCATTGTCGTGATGCAAAATTAATTTACCGTGTTTTATGGCCCCTCTGGACATATGTCGGTCAATGCATGTTTCAAGTTGATTACTCAGTATCAATATGATATCGGTTTTAGTAGCTCGTGGTACAGTCCTACCCTTCTAATCTCATCAAATCGGATTACCATGACGTTTTCCGTTTAGGATATTTAAAATAAAACCGTTTTTCATTGCCAGCGACAATTCGATGGAACACAGATTTTATATTGTGATTTTAATTCATGTGGCACCCATTTTTCAGAATTTTGGATCCCTCCCACTAACTTCAAACGGTCAGAAATTGTTTGATGTACATTATCATTTAACATGTCTGGTGTTTGTTACTAACTCTAATTGTTATCTTCATCCTCTAGTTATCCACGAAATCTTGATTAAAAGCTCCTTGCATTGCTTGTGGATAAAAAATCTCCGAAATCGTATCGATTCTGATGGGAATAAACTTTATTATCGCCCTACGCTGAGACGGATGGCTTATTTCCTACTTTGATGGTATTGATAACGTCTTGGATTATTTACATTCTTAGCCTTGTTCAGATTACTTCCTCTTGAACAGTATCTTTAGTGCATATAAGCCAATCATATGGTCGCTTAGTCCTTTTGTCATTAATTACAGGAGCAGTCACTTTACAATTAGTTTCCTCTGATCTGATTAAATTTGGGCGAGTGCGAAGCACTCAATTGTACAGCCGACTGACCTGTCAAAGAATGTAGGCCGTTTCTGTCTCAAGATTGCGTTTACATTCTCTCACGTGGTGCACATCGCCTTTAATTTTTATTTTACGGTATATTTATGATAATTCACACCCCAACTTTTCCAAGTAGTTATTGAATTCAGTCGAAGAATGTATCTTCCAGTATCAGAAACAATGATTAGTAGCAGTCCGTACATTGCAAATACTTCATCTAACAATGTAATCCTTGATCTCCAACCATTTAGAGAAATTATTGCCATTATTGCCTAAATTGGAATTCTGGTAACGGTCAATGCTGGCATTAACAATTAATCTTCCAGAAAACTTACATTCTTTTACTATGAACACCCAAAACGTTTAGATTGGATATAGCCTTGATTGTTGATATTTGTTGATAAGTAAAGAGAACTGATAATGAATGGAAGCTGCGTTTATTAAAATTTATTTTTCAAAATATTCAGTTAATGGCTTTATGATTAAAATAGGATGTACCATTAACCCTAATCATACTAACTCGCGTCTGTGAGACTTATTCTTATCAAGAGATTTCCTAACATACTGCAACCAAATTTCGTGACTTTTATTTTTATTTATCAGTGGCAAATATTGAGAAATATTAAATATTTCTGTCGGTTAGAGACCGAAATATAAAAATGTAATGATAACTATTGACGCGAGCCTCAGAGGCACATATAATATACACACATATATAGTCCATATTGTTTTTGACTGAATAAATCATTCTTCATATCTTTTTAAGGCATCTTCTATTTATAAAAACGTTTATCTTTCATATACCAAGTAATCTTTCATATGCAAAAGATAATTTTTAGTGTTCTGCTTTATTTAATAGTGGGAAATCCCTTTTTATTTTAATTAAAAATTAAGGGATTCATATATTTTTAGCCAACAGTTAATGACATCAATTCCGATTAGGTTTTGTATGTAGTGATAGTATTTGTTATAAAAATTTTGCACAAATGTTTCTCATAAGAAGGAACTCGTAGTTTTTATATATGAGCCTTAAAGACTCATGTTAGTACGATTTGTTACATTTTTAAGCCAGTATGATTAGGGTTAATATCCTAAATAAATACATTAAATTTCGACACTGAAACATGCAAGTAATGTTGAGATGGCTGTAAGAGAACTGCTTTTTTAATATTTAAATCATATTCAAAGAACTTGTAAATAGAGTTCCTCGCAGCATTAATCCATTTAAAGCTTATAAAATATTTTTCTGCTGCAAAATATGGCAACTTATTATTGAAAGCAATATTTATCTATGGATTCCGTGTAATTAAAATCAAATTACAAATAAATTTATAGGCAAAAGTATTGTTTTAAAGAATGACTGTGCTTTTATTTTCTGCATTGAAAGAGTGAGTGCTTTCATTGATAAAATATTCTAGAATTGTTCTCGAAACAAAGCGCAATATAATCTTCTTGCCTTAATGATGCATTCAGAAAGAGAAGGGTGGCTGGCAGGACTGTTATAGATATATAAAAATCGCATATATGTACATATAGTGCCTGGTCTCAGTTGGTACAGAATAACCTCCGTCAGACAGACTCGCTCTTTGGTCCGGACACAAACAGTACTTTTTTGTAGCCGCAAAAAAATGAAAATAAAAATTAAAATATCACATACATATTTATGTATTGCGTAATACGCAGATTTTCTTTTTATAAATTATTATTATTATTATTATTTATTTATTTATTTATTTATTTATTTTGTCTTTAGTATTTTCATGCTTTTCTTTGTATGTAAAATAGAAATAATTAATATTAACGTGCGTAAGTAATTAGGAAATTACCATCTTTTCCTGATATCATTGACAACAAAGATGATATTGATATTAGGGATGCAACATCGTTCATAAAAACATCGATGATTCCAAAAACAAACAGCGATGTTAAAAAACTACGGAGATAAGACCGATATATCGATGTTCCTTGATGTTTCCTCTCGTTAAATACTTAAATACAAAACCTTAACACATTTTAAAACCTAGAAACAACATTTTAGCGCAACGGCATCTACATATCGTCCTACGTTTTTAAGAAAGTCCTATCAAAAAATTTAAAATCTATTCGTTGATTGATTACGATGGCACAGTATTAAAATACATGTTCTTGTAATTTACACCTATTGTGACCAAAAACAAAAAAAAAAAAAAAAAAAAGACTTTATGATCAAAATTTGGATTGATTTTTATGTAAAAACATTGTTCTTCTATATTTTTATTGTAGTTAAGCTTTTATGAATCATATGACGATAAATACTACAAAAAAAACGTTAGTTTAAACGGTGTGTATTCCTTCTTAGAATGTAACACACGTCAATAATGACTATGTAAGTAAACCAAGAATGTTTATGATGACCCTTTTAGAAGTTTCTCGATTCAAACGCCGACGTATCGTCCATCAAACGCAGATGCATCGACGATATATCGTCGATCAAAACATCGATGTTAACATTGAATGTTTTTGAGTAAAACATCGATGCATTCCCAATTGCAATGTGTAACGGTGTGTGCATATTTTTAAAGGTCTTGGCATATTGAACTTTAGAGAAAATACTATGTTCAGCACAATTATTTTTACTTTATTTTATTATATATAAAGTAAATTTGATAAACATTAAAAGTCCATCAGCAATTGAAGGGTTTAACAGCAAATGTTGAACTTATTAAAAGTGACACCCCCTTAAGCGGACACCTCCCTACAGCGGACTTCCCTACTAGCTCAACGTTCGTTTTCCGTCTATGGGAGATTTTACAATCACAAACATGTGTATATATTCATACGTACGCTATCATGTCTTATGTAAACTAGGAAAACAGTTTCCAAAGTTTTTCATTCTTCTAGTGCATTGGCTTTTAGTACACAAATAGGATTAAAGAAGTATATTGAGAGCTCATCTATATTCGAATTGGCACTTGGCGGCATTTTATCAATTGATTGAATGTATCGCACAATAACAAATTTGTCTGAGTGTCTGCTGTTATTTATATAACACATTGACATAATTCCATCTTGTACGGCCTCAGTAATCTGGATCGGAATAATTCTTCATCTGTGACGTACATAAGTTTGTCGAACGAAAATTGTCCTTTACATTCCTTGCCACCAGATTCTATGGGGCTTATCTGTTTCTCTTAGATCTTAAATTTGGGGTGTTGAAAGTCAAATACCAAACATGGAAATATACTCCATTGATGTAAACTGACTATCGGGATTTGATTCCGTCAGATTTTTTCTAGTGTGGTTTTCTTAAGCCACAATGTATACGAATAAGCCGCAAGCCTCAGCAATGATATAATTCGCAGCCATCAATACGTCTCTTAAATGAATAAAAAAAATGTCGATGATGTCTCACACACACTTTGCTTTATTGAAAGACCCGACAGTTTGAATCTCAACAATTTGAAATTGATGACCTGGGAATATAATAGAACACACTATTCAATCCTATTCTAAGCATACACAGGTAAATTTTTTTATCAAAGACATATTCTGAACAATCAGAGATGGAAGCGCGGATATCAAATTTTCGAAGTTGACTGTTTTACTTATTGATATGCATTTATAAAGTGTTGAGAAGTACAAAATAAACTATAATGCAACTTTTAAATTTAAAAATCCATTTTACCTTTTAAAAACGTTTGAAATATGAGTTCGTAGATTGCAAATAAAAATTAAAATAAAATTTGTGTTTAATTTTCATTTTTTATCCTTATTAATCGCACAACTTTTGTGTGTTACTGTTCACAATTGATTCTAACAACAACAATTGCTTTATTTGTTCTTGACATGTTCGTCTTCAAATGAAAAACGGATTTAAGAGTGTTAAACATCTATTGTTGGATTTAGTAGATGAAAGCAGTGTGAGTCATTTACGCAAACAACAGTAAACCACATTATGTTTCATAAGCATTTTCATTTAACCAAGGATATTAATATTTAAAATGATTAACAAAATTAAGTCTTTGACAACAACAAAGTTATTGTAGATAGATCTAACCAAACAGAATCGGATGCCGTTGGTGTAATGATTTTCAACAATTTAAGGTTCAGTCTTTTATTTTCTTTTATTTCCTTTCCCTTTGTTCTCTTTTTTTAAAAAAACTTGGGTGAATTTTTGTACAATTGTAGTTCTTCAAGGACAAATCCCTAAATAAAGTTGTATGAAAAGGGAAAAAGTGAATTTTTATTTCAAACCGATAAGTACTTACATACTGGGCGCATCCAAAAACCATGGAGAGCAAACGTTCGTGGACTTTGAGGCTAGAGAAGTTGAAGAAGACAAAATTGATGAAACCATAGACTGTTATATTAAAAGTATGTATCAGTTCAGTCGTTATTTGAAAAGAATTAAGGTGTTTTTTTCTTTCGTTTTGTTTTTTATAACTTGTTTTTTAAATAAATTGTGGTAAAATAGTGTAAATAGAATTAAAATAAGTGATTGTTGACGAAAATGGAAGATGGTGGTAGAACGTTATAACATTAAAATAAAAGCTACAAAAACAAAACAACGGACTTGTTTACTTCATTAACGAAAATAAAACAACAACATTAGTATAACAAGAAAAAGGAATAAACAATTAAACAACAAACAACAGAACAGCAGGGGCAAACGGAAACAACCTACACTAACAACAAGCAAATAAACATGTATGAATGTAAACATGTTGTTTACGTCCATTGAATTCCCGTGAAGGCGAAGACTAGAACCTTTGCCTACGAGAACATTCATCAGACTGTTTACGTCGCTATATAAAAGGCAAGGCAAAGCATGCAAAGTCAGAGTAGAAGTTTAGTCAGTCTTGTGTGAAGACGCGTTGCGTGTGAAGTAAACCAAAAGTGGTTTGAAGATCTCTGTCTGTATACAAAGATCGACAGAACAATTGTGTCGTAATTGTTATTGTTTATCGCAAAGGGCATAAACAAGGGAATAACATATAAAGCAATTGTTGTTAGAATCAGTTGTGAACAGTATCACACACAAAATTGTGCGATAAATAAAGGATTTAATTAAAATTAAAAACAAAAACTTAACAATATATTTTTTTCAATTTTATAAAATATAAAATTATAATCTACAGATTATTATTATAGTACATATATGCTGTTCCTACACCATTCTATTAAATGTTTATTACACTGCACCAGTTATTACACTACCAGCTAGTTTTGAGACAAGTTAAATTTATAAGAGGCATAAAGAGAGACAATAAAAATCTTGACCATGTATTACAAAATCTAAGATTTTGGTTTAATGGAGCATAAAAATGAACAGCAACAATGCGAGTGCAAATAACGAAACTCACGTCTTATTAATGTCAAACAGTAGACCGTTAACTTGATGATTTCAAAACTTTGGGAAAAATTTCGGAAATCATCTGTTAAATATGTGACAGAAAGGTAACACAAGAGTATGCATTAATCGAGCAAACTGAAAAACACTTCTTTGGGTATATATTATTAACTCGATTGACTTTTAACAAATAGTCGCATTTACAGATAAGACGGAAAAACTGTGCTGGTTCAGAGGTACTGAGAGTATCTCAAATCTTATGTTTGTGAAAATACTGATGAACAAATTTGACCAAACAATACCATTTTCTATTCCTTCACAATAATTATACGATTCTCTCATTCAAGATTGTCGAAGAATTTCTTGCATACAATATCACTGATTTGGATGCAATAAAGCAGATTTAGAAAACAAAAATTTGACAGCACAGAACAATAATTAAAAAACGAATGTTCGAAGATATAGATGTCTGGAATATTAGAACAAAAACGACATAAAATTTGGCATTTTCTCTTAAAAATCATTTAGAAGAAGTTATTGCTGCCAAAGGACTTCAAACCATGTTATTAAAATTTAATGTCCATTGCTGTACGAATACTTTCTTTTACTTAGAAAAAAATAAATGAAACTTTTTAAATATCATCAGCACCAGTTTTAAAACAGTTTTACTTTATATGAATCTGGTAAGAAGACTTCGCGTGCTTGGTGTACGAACAATAACAGGAGACAGTGTACATATTCAATTATTATTATTTAATACAAATTCAACAATACAATAATACAATAATAATGCTACCAATAAATTTAACGATAATTAGTTTTTAAAAAATGAATTTATAATTATACTAAAGGCCTCCTTCACTCTGTTACCTTATAAATAGATCCCACTATTCTTAACGTATTCTTTCTACATATTAGAACTAATTCTTTAATTTATAGTTCAACTTTCTCCTTACATTTTTCTTAATTTTTCCTAAACAATACAGCTGTGTACACAGTCATAAATGTCATGAAGTGTTAAACCCGATCTTAAGAAAACTTCGCACGGGTGCGCTACTACGCAAACTCAGTCTGTTCTATGTGAACCAAACTATCTAAACAAATCAACCTAAAAACTTGCTCATCCGAGCATACATGGCGGCTAATATAAGCAGACGAATCCTACCAACAAAACTAGCTGCATTCAATGTCACATAGTTAAATCGTATACATGCACTCTAGGCGGGTATCCCTAAATAACATACTGTATACAGTCTTCTATACCCTATAAGCGCGCCTTGTCTGATTCTTACCAATTAGTACTTGGGATTCTACTTGGGGTACCAATAATTCTTGCAGTGAACACATAAGGGAGTAAGTCAGAATTTCTTTATAACTGCTCTCTGCTTTTGCGAATAAACATTAAAAACGCTTCTTCGTTTCTACTTTTTCATAATACAACCACAGAAATAATAACTATAATACAGGATAAGCTTTAAATTATTTATGATGCACCTTTTCCAAACCTTCCATGAAATTGCCTCTTGCTGTCCCACTGTATACCACATAATTATTGCAAATACCAAAATTTTCCACACTTTAAAAACACAAGAATCATCAATAGCTACCCAATGAATTAAATTTCATGTTAGTCTTTAATATGAAATTAATATTCCATGTTTCTAAAACTAATTATCCGTTAGATTATTGGTAGCAATATTATTGTATTATTGTATGTTCTATCTTGTCACTTCAATATATACCATGAATACGCTTTCACCTGTCTCCTCGTTTGTTCGCTACACCCAAGCACGCGAAGCTCTTCTTCACCGGTGTCAAATAAGTTAATTTGGTTTTAAAAACTACAGATTGGTCTGATGACATTCTAAAAAAGTGTTCATCTTACTTTGTTTCTAGTAAAAGAAATTTTTCCGTACAGCAATGGCATTATAACGTTTTCAATAACGGGGTCTGAAGTCCATTTGCAGCCCTCAAATGATTTTTAAGACGAACCATGCCAAATTTTTAATGTCGTTTTGTTCTAATACTTCACGACATTCCTATAACTCTTCGAACATCCTCGTCCTTTTTTAATTATTCGCTTCCCGCGCCCTGGTCAAACTTTTTGTTCTTCTAAATCCTGCTCTTATTGCTCTCCAAGATCTGGTGATAATTCGTAACAGATGTCTTCGAAAATCTTGAATCGAGAGAATCGTATAATTATTGTGCGAAGGAATAACCAAATTTGTCCATCGAATAAGTTCACAAACATAAGATTGGCTGAGAACTCTCAGTACTCCTGCAATTCCTGCTACTTTTTTTAAGGACATTTAATTTTACAACACTATTTAGAACTAATTTTTTATAAAATATAAAAAATATAACTAAATTTAGAATATCT
>QOCX01000981.1:43079-53937 GCA_005959815.1 Sarcophaga bullata
TAGATCCTTTTATAAAAAATGAAGAAGTGATTGAAAAACAAGTAGTTTTATATACCGGCTTTCTGTAATTTTATATTTGTTTTGTTTTTTATAGCTGTTTTCAACATTTCAATGTTGGTTGCTCTGGTTTACTACATCGAAAACAAGGTTGTATTTTATAAAACTTACTTAAAATCAGTTCAAAAAAGGTTTTAAGATGGTTTTAACACAATAATTTTGTATGATAAGACCAGGTTTTAATCTTGGTTTTAAAGTTAAAGCCAACTGTGCGTTATAACCACTCGGTGTGAAAACACTAAGATTTAGCGAAATAGAGTCTAAATAATAGTCTCTTGGAGTCATATAGGAACTTTGTACAAGATTATTAAATCTATGGAGACCTAAGTAGTCAACTCACATCTCCATATTAGCAGCCGTATGTTTAGGTTTACTGATATGTTGGAAGTTATAATCATTACAAATTCTTAATTCTTCAAAACGTTTGGTGAATTTGTTTTTAGAATGTTTAAAAACTCTCACCAATTCATTGTTTCCTTAATAAATTTCACAGATCACGCCCTGTGCCATACACACACATACACATCACCCACATATTTTTCGAAAATTGTTTTAATCACAGCAGTATCGACTTTAATCCACTTAGGCTTATTAACTATTATGGTATGCGGTATAACGTTATTGAGTCTTTTTGCGTATCATTGATTTATAATTTACAAAATACTTTAACGTGTTCATACTCGTAAATATTGAATATTGTATTTGAATGGATTAAATAAATGAAAAAAAATCGTATGAAAATTTATCCCACAGGAAATAATTATTGAGAATAAATAGAGTAGGGTGATTATAATATTTTTAACCGAAGATAGTATTGCTTAATTTGCGAAGCGCTGTTGCTAATGGTTAAGACTAGACGGCCAAAACTTATCAGTTAAGCTGGATTCACCCATGGTTTCGGAACAAAATTTTTGTTCTGAAACAATTTCTTTTTGTATGGAGTTTGACGTTTTCTTTTTGAGAGAGAGAGAGAGAGAGGAAGAGGGTAAATTTTGTTCAGAACAATTTCAGTTTGAATTGGTTTAATTTTAATTTTTGTCCCGAAACAATTGAACAGTGCTGCCAGATACTTCAATTTTATAAGCAAATTTGATAGAAAATTGATAAAGTAGTAAAAATAATACGTCGTTTACAAACATATTTCATATGTAGCCTTGTTTTTCCAGAACAATTGTTCGAAGTGGGTGAATCGTTTCAGAACAAACTCAAAAAAACTAAAATTGTCTCGGAACAAACATTTTGTTCCGAAACCATGGGTGAATCCAGACTATTAAGAAGTGAACAAACGAAGTAATGAAATATTCAAAATAAAGGATACGAAGCAATATTTCTTCGGCGGCTTCCTCTCAACAGATTTCTGTCAAAACCGCTGAGAGCAAAAAAAGTTGCCATGAAAAGTTTCTCAAAAATATCTGTTGTTCGTCTTTACTGTAGTCCCCCTATCTCTATGACAAATTATATCAACAAACAAGCATATATGGTTACCGTAATAGATCGTAATGATGAAACTGAAAGGTTTGTAATGACCAATTATGTTATGTATGTAAGCTATGATATGTAATTGAATATTTGAAATGCATTATCCTTTGTTTGTTTATTGTTTTTCTATTTTTTTGTATTCGTTTTGTGACTAAATGTTTTGTTTTATACTTTAACTTGCATTTTGCTTTGATACTCATTCATTAATTTTTAATATTATACTAAAATAGTTTTTTTAATGAAATACTTATATAATAAATTCTATAAAACAAAAAAAAAAAAATTCAAATTAGAATTATATTTATTTACAGTCCAAAAATTGTGTAGTAATATAGTTTTATTTTCATTCAACAAAAATTAGCGAATGTTTTTTAGATATCTTGGTGGGAGCTATTTTTAGGTTCGTAATTCATATCACCTACTATTAACAAACCTTTTTAATTTTCCAATAAAAGAATTCTGTTATGTGTCATAAAAAATATGTTAACTTTCCTTCATTTATGTCTTAATAATGTTCATTTGAGAACACATAATGATATTCCTATTTCAATAAAAGTGTTTTTAAAACATTTAAAATTTAAAATATTTTTTGAGTGTAAACGTGAAGAAAAATGTCACAGCATCCGCCAACATGTGCACTCGCCGTAGACTGATCGACGACTAAATAAAAGAGCATAAGAAATCTGTGTGAATTCTTTTTGTACAATTGTGCTATGAAATGGTAATCCCTGCTTTATTGGAATAAGAATTTACTTCATGTAATGTTACTAAGATATGGAGTATGTTAAAACAGGGTATACATACATTAATTAATAAATAAAATGTATACACTTAGGAAAAATATGGAATATATATACAGTATATACATTGAAAGTGAATGTTATTACTACAACAAAATATAATTAAAAAATATTTCAAAAATTACGATAAAAATTAAATAAATGAGTTAATTACCATCTATATTTGTTTTTATTCTCTCCCTTGAGCGAAAATTCTAAAATTGTTGCCACAAGTAGCACTTAAAAGAATCTAATAGGCCGATGGTTGGGAAATAGACCGACTATCAAAAGTGTTGCAGCTGTAACCTCTATACTCCAAATCGTTCCATCTTTCGAGTTGATCTCATTTAGTACCAATTCTTCCGGACATTGTCTTGTACGTCACCATATCCAGTAAACGGTAAAAGAGCAAAGGTGATTGTCGACGGAAAAGAAGATTTCACAAATTTCTGGTTGGGATTAGATGTTAGCCATTCTGCTAGGAAGTAGTACTCTGTTTTCCAATCAGAGGGGAATTGAAAGTACGTGATCCCTGAAACTGATAGTCTATTCCTCGCACGGAGTCATAACTAACTGCTCTTGTCGAAGCCAAATAATTTTGTTTGTGAAAAATTCGTCTTCATTGAAACAATTTTTAAATTTATTGCCCAAGTTTTTTTGATATGAGATTTCTGTTGAAGAGACATATTGAATAACTAACCTATGATAAGAGGCAAGGTTATAGAAGAAAATTGTGCATATTTCACCAGAGTGAAATGAAATGTTTATTTGCATGCAAATGTACACACCTATAGCATAGAAGTTTTACACTTTAACGATAAAAGTGAGTAATTGGGAGGACGAGTGGGGTGGTACATGTTCAAAATAAAAAAGAAAAAATAAAAAGAATAATAATAATGGCTGTACAATCTAGTTTATTATTATTTAGTCGTATGCGGAGAATATCAATGAAATATTTATTTGTTGGTGTCAAAATCGAATACATATTCATAAATATGTGCATGTATGTATGTATGCATGTATGTCTGGCAAGTGTGTGTTTGAATGGCACTTTTCGTAGAGTAATTTCATATTTCATTTTATTTGTTGCTTTCGTTGTGTGTGTGTATGTGAATGTGGATGTGTTTTCTTTTTTTTTTATCAAAATCCTGTTCTGTTGTCCTTCGAACACATTCGTATTTATCATTCGGTGAATAATGTGAATAAGAAGCAGAATGTTTCTGTTAATGTGTACGTGTGTGTGTGTGTATATATATATGCATGTATTTTAATTTTTTCAATAGTAGTGTTAAAATTGGCATAAAAATCGCCATACAACAGCTGTCAACAGGATACAAATATTTTGATACCCCTTTCGAGGTTGCCATTACCATTTAACGGGAAACCTACTCTATACTACTAGCGCTGATGTTTTCTATGAATTGTTTCAGTACAGTTTCACGAAAGTGATATTTATTCAAAAAATTTACAAATTAATTACGAGTCGATTGATTTAAAAGTCCTTAATATGTCAAATAAGTTGGGAATATAAACAAATAGTCTGGCAACACGAGTTTCCCAGACGAGATTGCCGTATGTTGTTGCTCCTTTCGGTTGAGAACTAGTGAAGCAAATACATATATTCCGGATGAGAATGATGACGTAGTATATGATAATGATAAAAAGGACAGTTAGTTGGTCGATTGTTGGGTTGTTTCTGGATGGTTGGGTGAATGGCTTGTCTGTTGGTCAGTCAGGCAGTCGGTCAGTTCTTTGGGCATGCTGGTTTTTATGAAATATTTAAAATACCGTAAACGTAATATTGTGTCGTAACGCATGGCTGATATGCTCAACTGGAATAAATGTTTCATGCATGTTTAACAGGAAAAAGAAAAGTTTGTGTGTCAGCAAAGTGACAATAATAAGTGGCAACAACACATATGAAAATTGTTCTTTTATTCATGGACCACAAAGATATTGACCATTTAAGTGAAAACACACACTTTCCCAACAACGCTAACAGCATACACAAGACATGTAGAAAATATATTGTAATAGAGAATGTAATGGCAGTAAGAAGAAAGACAAATACATACATACATATGTTGTCCATACGTACATACATATATACATACGAATATATATTTGGCAAAATAAAAATTGAAAAAAATCAAATAAAATAAGAGAGAAGTACCACCTGCTTTTCCATGCTGTTTGTGTCCCGTCCCGTTGTACGAGTATGTACGCCAAAAATGTTTCCAAAGGTAATACGATGATGAAAAGTGATGAACCTTATTGAAGATAATTAAGGTTGACCTCTACATTTAAAGTCTGAAATTTAATCAACCCTTCAATGGCTGCACTTTGACTTGACATTTGACAAAAATTAAAAATAAACGAACAAAATAATGCTATGAACCAAACACAATAATTTTTATTTTCAATTTTCGAAATAACAAATCCAATCAAGAATAAATTTATCAATGCAGGAGAACTTTCCGCACATTTTTCTATTATAGGATCTGCTTTGTAGTTTAATTTATTTAAGGACTTCATATCTGCAAATTAGAATGACATGTCGGCGTTTGAAAAGAAATAAAGCTACAAACGTCCTTCAAAAAATATTACAAGGAGAGAACAATTTAAAATGGACATTGATTTCCTACAATTCTTATACCAAAACCTGACAAAAGTTGGCAGACCAATTGCAATGCTACCGCAATTGTCTAAAGCTTTTGAACGTCAAGTCAATTTGTAAATTAGTAGACCCTTATATGTCAATTTGTTGTTAACGTAGACAGGCAATCTGGCTTCAAATGTGGTGACTTTTCCGGTGATTCCTTATCATTCAAAACCTTAAACATACTTTTTGAAAATTTGAATTGAATTTTTCTTTATCAGCCGTAAAGTTACTTCCGATATACTTGAGCGATAAAAGTTAAGTAAAAAGAGGTGGTGTGCCACAAATCAATCATAAATTAATTTTCTCGTTCTCATCTGTATATATCAATCACCAACAATACGATTTACGTGTATGGTTATAGTCTTTAGCAGTTAGCAGTTAGAAAAACCACTTGCATTATTAACGAATCTATGCAGAATTCAGTTCTTGAAGCCTCTTAACATACGTCTGCTCCTGATGAAAATATACCTTATTTGTAATCTATCGTATATATACATACATACATACATATATTTATGGGCGTAGCAAATGTGGACGTATACTTATGTATGCCACTGGAAAATTTTTTTAAGAATTTCAAAATTAATAATGATTGTATAAGATATTATAGAAATGAAATTTTTTAAACATAATCTGGTAGATAATTTCATACATACACATATGTTGTGTGTGTGCTAATTTTATGCATGAGTAGTGGGACCTACAGTCGACTCCGAATGACAGATTTTTAAGAAAGCTTTTCATGGCAATTTTATTTTATTCCAGATTTTTTGCCAAAAATTTGCTGAGAGGCAGGCGCCGAAGAAATATTTTTGTTTTAATCTCTGACCTGGGGTTTGAACGTAGGCCTCACGGCTAATATGCCAATACTCTACCTACTAGACTACGGTGACTTCATAATACGTGTTTAATAAGAGTTATTTAAACAGAGTTGCGAATGAAACCTAAAAGATTATATTATAATTAGAGATAATAACGACCCTGCTCTCAACTTTAAGGTTTGTTGAGGAACGGCTTCTTTGTAATATGAAAGCAAAGCCTACAGTCGACAGATTTAAGTGTTAAAAGAACATTTATGAGTATATCTGAGAAAAAGTCTCGAATTTAAACATTCCTGAAGGAGGAAAAACTATTTTCGGAAATAATCTTTCAAGAAGTTTTTGATGCCAAATGTGGATGTGCAGACTTTTAAAAGTTTATAAAAATGCAAAAACAATTTTAAAAAATACTCCATATTTACACTTTTTGCTAACGCCAAATATATCGATTTTTTTTCATCGATAATTTTTACCTTTTTAGTTTTATATCCTTTAGTGATATGATATGAATACAGGATACATACGAGTATATCAATTCAATTTTAATTTAAAAAACAAGAGTTTAAGAAACTTTATCCTATTTTATGTAGAATTTTAAGTATTTATGTCGAGTATATTCGTCAGACCGAAATGAGAATTTTTCGTTACTCGTCCTGAAGAAGAAGAAGAAAAAAGAATAATAGTAATAATTTTTGTATAATACTATGCAACGTAAATAAAGGTATTTTAAAAAAATATTTTTGAAACAAAATTAAACAGATAAAGGGTTAAAACTGTATGTAAAGTTTTGTGACGAAGTGTATTTTCGAAAATGTCTTAAATGTGCTCTGGAAGTCCAATGGGTAGTATACTAGACTAGACTAGGTAAGAGGGTCGTAGTTTCTTAGCTCTTAATAAGTGTATTACTATTACAGTAATACAACTGCTATAACAACAATAAAGAACTTTTAAAATTTAAACGAAAAGTTTTATGTTCAATTTAAAGGTTTTAGTGACAATTATTTTTGTTCTAATGTTGGTATCACCTCAGATAATTTCAATTAAATCAAAAGCACATTCATTTGTGTTATCTATTTAACTCGCTTCTAAGTGTACATGATTAACAATAAACATCCAGAAACGTGTTTATCTTCATGAACCTTAATTATTTGCGATATAGTGCCTTTAAGTAGTATTCGCATACAACACACACGTTTTTATAACATTTCTTGCTGTCCATATCTTATAAGGAATGAATCTATATGCTGTAAGAGCGTTTATTAAAAAAACTTTTTAAATTTTGTAAACATTTTGTCGTCATAATCTTTAAAGAGGCAGTTAAGAAGAAGATAAGAAGAGGCCGTACGTGGAATACTTCTGCTTTAATTTCAATTTACTTTTAAAGAGACAGTTATAATTGAGGTATGTTCAGCCGAAGCTTTCTTAATTTAGATTAATACGAAATATATGTTGAGTACCTTTGACGGACTTGACAGTCCTTTGTGGAAATTATCCATTTTAGTTAGTCCACAGTAATCTGTTGCATTATATCAATAATAATTGCAATCATTGTGCTTCGGATACTTAAATACGATGAACTTTATAAAGCATAACAGTAGATGGGGAAAAAAACAAACACATTTCTGAACAAACAGAAAAAACAAATCATTTTAAAGCCCCATAATGTTTGTAAAAGCAAAGAATATATTTTGAAAAATCAAATCCCTATTAATCTCTGTATGCCCAGTCTCTGTATTTACAAACATAAAAATGAGGTGACCAGATTTCAAACACTTTAGTTGAGATCAAAATTATCCTCACTTCTACTCAATTCGGAAGTTATTCAAATCTATAAACATATTTAATAGGTCAACACTTAACTAGTGGATTAAATCAGAAAAGCTTGAAATAAAAAAGCTTAAGGATAATAACGTCAATAAGCAAAGCAGAACGAATATTAAATTCCGTTGATATCTTCAGTGAAATGGGATGAAGACGACAAGTGTTTAAAAACAAATTATGTAACACTGGAATGCTATTCTTAAGGCTAATATAGCACAGCTTGCTCTGTTACAGATGATAATAGTGGGTATTACTGCCCTGGTTGAATTGAATTTAAATTTCTAAAAAAAGACCACAACTGATGAGCATCATATGCATAAGTTTCCGGCTTAATAAAAAATCAATTTCTAGCCACTAATTTAAGAATATTTTTTTTATTATTATTTATATTCTGAGTGTAATTACAATAGAAAATTAAGTATGTACATACGTACTGTTTAGATGAGTTGTCAATTCATCGGGTCTTTATTAAGGGGTTCCTATCTTTAAATTTAAATCAAACAAAGAGTGAGTGGGATATTACTGAACTTTTTTATTCGTTTGAATACAATGGCATCAATTTGTTTTATTCTCTGGAATATACAACGTTCAAATGCTCTTTACGGGTTTCCAGAATGGAGCGCAAGCTAAATATCCAATTTTCAAAGACTCTGGTTCCAAAATTAGACGAAATTTAAGCGCTGATATGGGCTGCTATATTATGTTCGAGGGCCGTTAGGGTTTGTGGCGTATTCGCATACACCAGGAACTTAAAAAAACTCCTCTTCATCTACAAGCAAAAGTTTAATGGGGTTAAATTACACAATATCGGTGAGATAACCATCAATTGCTCTTGCATAATATCAAATGTAGCATGAGCTGTGCGACACACAGTGTTGTTCTTTTGAAATCACATACCATTGGTGTCTAGTTCATCTCATTCAGGCAAAAATAATTTGGTAACTATCAACCTATAATGCTTGCCGTTGACAATGACAGCCTGGTCGAGTACGTTCTAAAATAAATATGGACCTTGACTTAGCCAGCCCAAAATCCATATCAAACAATGATTTTTTTGGGATGTCTTGGACAGTCTGGACTTTCATGTGGACTGGTATTGTCCCATATTTAATAATTAAAATGAGGCCTATAGCTGAAATGCGCGCCATTTTGCTAGAAAAAAAATATTATTATTTCAATGGCAAAACAGACTGAGGAAATGACAACTAATTTGACATTTGTAGCTTCAACAAATTCGGAGTTCCTGTCAGAATATCTGAGTTTTACCGTGACATTATATAACACATTGTATCTTTAATTTTACTTTAATGGTATGTAGAACCTGTTATTTGTAAAGGATCAAATCGACAGGATTTTTAAAGATCACAGATACCATTGTAGATTCGCTTAAAGCTAAATTTTACATTCAAAGACTGTCGTTATTATCTTCTGAACTATAGGACAGCAGGTAACAGGACAACAGGCTATCATTTTGGTTTTGCTAATCTATGCATCGTGGATGAATTATTTGCTTGTCATCATTCTTCCTGACATTAGAAAGCTGTGTTTTATTAATTTCAAAAATTTATAAACTGATTATAGTTTTAACTTACTGCAATGGATTCTTTGAGCATTTTTATTTTTTTTTTTTGATTTCTTATGGTTAAGTTTTGAATATAAAAAGCATTTTTAAATTGTGCCATTGATAAGGCCACCTTGTATTTGGCACACAATATACATACATATGTAAGTAAGTCTCGGCACAAAAGTAATTTGCCAGCGTAAAAACATCAGCAACAATATGGAAAATTGCATATGCAGCCAATTTGCAGTAATAATTTTTCGCTTTGTCAAAAATCCGCATACGCGACAAAATCCAAACTAGCAAATGGGCCACTGAACAACAAAACTACAACAACAGTTAGAGGCAAAAAAAAAAACAAATTAAAAAAAAGGGTCAAAGAGAAAATAAAAATGTTCATACTGACTGAATTGAGTTAAATAACTGGTAAAAAAAAAGTACAAAAAAAAAAGAAAAAAATCATGCGATTTTTAGTATTATCTTCCCACACACACAGCAACACTTACACATACTAAACACAATTGTCGATATGTATGTTTATACCGTACAGTCATAGACAAACCGATAAAGACTGGGCATTTTTGTAAAAAAAAACCGCTCAGCCGGAAAATTGCTTAAACAAATTGTCAATTTTCATTTCAACGGATGTTTGCATATCACTTACCAATTGTCGCCATACGTTATACATGTTTGCATGTGCGTGTGTGTGCATGTGTGTGTTTTTATGAATGGACATTTTTTGTTTTGTTTACATGTATATTTGGATATGTGTTAGTGTTACCACCATATGTTTGTGTGTGTGTATTTGTAAGTGCGTAACTCTATAAAAGCGATTAAAATAGAAATGCGTGCGTATGGCATGACACAACGAATCCTATTCAAACATCACTTTTCCTATACATACCTACGGTCAGATTTAATCGAATTAAAAAACGAAAACAAAAAAAAAACAAAAAAAGAAAAGAGCGATATGAACAGGAAAAACACCAGTAGTAGCAGAAGCAGAAGCAGAAGCAGCAACAATTCCACTTAAAAAACTTTTTTGAAATCGGTTCGATTGTTATTTTTCTTGTTGATTTGCTTTATTTTTTATTTCTGTTTTCCTTTTTTTCCTCTCAATTTCCGTCACACCCTGTTATACTTGATTCTACACATACAATACACACGCTGTACTACACTAGACATTCACACACTTTTGACAACATACTAGACTCACGTCCATAAAAAGGTCAATCGTTAGCGAACAAACTGACTCAATTATGAATTGATGAATTTGATTTCTCATTCATAAATTTTAACTCCATTTAAACATCTCATATTCAATCTTATCATACGAAAACGTTTAAAAATTACACGACCTAGATAAACTTAGTATGATGCATTTAGCGGCAAGAGTACACATATTGCATATGAGAGATACCTCTCAGGACAATTATGGATATTAAAAGGTGCATTGCCAATGCGAACTAACAGACACTAAAATATCCAATCTAAAAGAGAGGCTGTTGTGAAATTAATTGGCTAAAGTTTTATACCTTTCACTCATATTGCAGTTCAAGGAAGTTGTTAAAGAGTCCTTAAACAAAAGACTGCCCTTTACCTAAACAACATCGCAGTGGTAATCTAGGTCAATCATATGCGCACAATGCCGGAATCCTTAAGGAAGTACGAATGGATTATT
>QOCX01000982.1:15059-31202 GCA_005959815.1 Sarcophaga bullata
AGTGGGAGCTTTATTCTCTCTGCGTGTCTTCCCATAAGATAATGAATTGTAAGCAACAGAAGAAGATTCCGGAATTAGAGCCCTGGAGATGACGTCAACTCTGCAGTTTTCCGGAATATTACTATGTCGGGGACCCAGGCAAGTGTGACTACCTACAAGCTATGTAAACCTCAATATTTTGATTCGAAATCCAAATCTGTTGTCAAGATTTTGCCTGACTCTATCCTCTACGGCACTAAGTATATCTTATCAGACTCCACTTCGCATTTCACAGAAAGATGGTTTTCGTTTCCCTATAGGGTGAAAGCCTTGACACTGGGACGAATGGATCCTTAACATTACCAATCCCCCAGAACTCCTGGATGTATACACTGATGACTCTAAACTCGATTAAGGTTGTTGGTAATGATGTATACTCTAGGAAACTGGACCTGAACATTTTCCTCCGAGTGCTGGATTTTTTTACTGCTAGCGGTGTTTCAAACGGAGGTAATGGCCATTTACCGGGCCCATTGGATCCTCATTAACATGTGCCTATTTCACCTTATCTCGATCTTCTCTGTTAGTCATGCTGCTATAACATCTCTATCGAGCATTATTTTTTAACTCTAGGCTCGTTAGGGAGTGTCGCCGCTGTGTCGACATTCTCTGTGGGTGCTTCAGTGTCTCACTTGTTTGGATTCCTGGGCACAATCACATTTCAGGCAACTGCAGGTGCACAGGTGTTCAGGTCCAAGTTTCCTAGAGTAGACATCATTACCAACAACCTTAATCGAGTTTACCTAGTCAGCTTAACAGAGTTAAGTCGTGCTTTTAATATGCAGCCCTTGAGCTGACCAACTTCTTCCCTAGTTTGATGGAATTCGGTCATTACAGGGACTGTGCTTACCTAGGGCGCCACAACGGGCGCGTAGGCTATGCTCAAGTGAGTTATTGATAATCAAAGCTACCACTTCAACATAACCTTACCTATCATCGGGTCCATTCCATTTCCCTCCTCCATCTTCTAAGCTATTCTCTCTCTTTTCTAGGACGTACTTACAATGGAGCATTTTGTTGTCCGGGGATGTTACTTGTCCTAATAACAAGTATATTCTCTAACCTAACCTAACCTATCGTTCGGTTTTCGAGTGAAGCGCGATGTAGTGACAAACTCCTGTCGTTGTAACACTTTCCAAGTTTTCTAGCGTTACTTGAAGGAGTCTCGCATGAGAGATACCCATGGTTTAATCGTCCAATATTGTGTCCTACGCTTTACAGTTACAAAAATGTACTCATTTAAGGGACACCCTATTACTTATACTTACCATAGACATACTCGTTGTATATTCCGACATCATTTCCATGCTTGTATGTATTTATGCTTATTGAATATGTATGTATGTGTGTACGTATGCATGTATACGTATCTATTTATGTATTTTGTTGTTATTTATTTGAACCTCTTAAAATCTTTTGAGATATTTTAAACATAATTTATGTTTTGCTTCCTAAAATACTAAAAGAAACGAAGGTAAGACTTAATGGATCAAATACGACATTGTTTTGCCCTACAACAAAAATTAATTTTGGAATTACATGGCACAGAACTCCTAGTTGCTTGATAGGTGGCTAAATGATGACGTCATAAGTCACAATGAAATAAGAGAATGGAACACATACCTCTATTGATTTATATGACTCGGGCTGCACCAAAGGGATCTCAATGAATTCCTTGAATGTCTCAGATGTTCCAAATACAGACACAAATATAATATACCTTCGATCCAATTTAAAGGGTGAAGGGTATTAACATATCGCACCTGACTGAAATATTAAATGAAGTATTATGAACACAAGTTGGTTGAAGTTGTAGAATATTTTCACATTTTGAACTCATGTTACATGTTGTTGTAAGGATTTCATTAGCTTAACAGAAGAAAAAAAATGGCATTCCGACAAATTTGTGTCAATAATACACGTGGTGACGAAAAAAAGGTTATGAAGTTTACACTGAGAGCTCAAGGAAGGTCAGTGTGTGCTATGGTATCTTTATTAAGGTCCTGATAGTAAACCTCTGTAGACTGGCTGCAGTGTTTTTCAAGCAGAGGTCATGGTAATTTTGAAAACGGCGCAATGTCTGTTGAGTGGCGGAATCTGAATCTGAAAATATCTCGGATTGCTAGGCTGAATTAGTTGCGAATTTCAAACTTTCTTAAAGGCTGCCTGACCAATGCAGTGTTTTTCAGGCAGAGGTCCTTGAAAATTTGAAGGCGGTGCAATGCGGTATTTCCCAGATTCTCTCGGATAGCCAGGCTGTAATTTAGTACCTAACGAACGTAGTTTCAATGTCCGTCCTTGTCCATGAATGCCGAGGATTTCTTAGAGAAATTTCTGATCATTTAAACGGTAACTCTTGTAGGGAGACACCGAGACACCGGAATATCGTTGGAAATTGCATTGCTAATGAGCTGGCTAGGGCTATTACAGGGCTGGAAATCTGCGACATCTTACAGAGCATAGGCATTCCCATTGCCTCGGTTAACTCGAATATTGTCCACTAGTTTTACGAGGAGACTCAATCTCGTTAGCAGCGGGAAGTAACGTGCAATATTGCAAGACTCTTGGACACGTATATACAAGAAAGGGACTGACTAACCTATGTCCTTGCATGGACATCCATTGCACAATGATGATTCCTATGGGCCACTGTCCTTTTCGTAAGCATGCAAAAAGACTCGGACTTCCGGCTAATGATTTCTGCAGGTAACGTAACGGGGCATATGTAGGGCAAGCTACACGCTAATCTAACCTAATGGTAATGGTATACGAATGGATCGATAGTAGCTATTGGAACAGATGCAGGACATGTTGGTCACAGTATGAAATATTTTACCAACCAAGCAATTGGCTTTTATGACTTTAACATAAAAATAGTATGTAGATAGGGGAATACGGTCAGGTTAGCTAAGGTTGAAGTGGTAGCTTCAAAGCTCTTTTGAGTACGCATTGCAGCCTGTTGTAACACCACAAGTAGGCGTAGTCCCTATACTGATGGAATTCCATCGATGAAGTTGATCAGCGCAGGGGCTACACACTAAAGCACGACTCCTCGATGTTGGAAACCAGTCTGAAAGTTTTATAAACGAAGCTGTATCCCTGATAACAATGGTTGATAACTTCGCTAAGTTGACAAGGATTGGAGAGCCAAGTAACTTAAACTTTGCAAGAGATGGGCATTGTCAAACAAAATGGATAACAGTACACTGCTCTTAAGCCGGTCTGCAATCTCGGCAGAAATCGTTTGATAGGAACTGCAGTCTTTCCGCGTATCTTCCCATGACCCGATAACCTGTAAGCATGACCACTGTGCTCGAGATAATTGCAATTGCCTTCTATCCATGGTGGGCCAAATAAGTCTGGTAGTGGAGCAGGATTTCTAATTGACCCTAGAATGGTTGGAGTCCAGGATTAACTTTTGCCTCAAATATCCCTATGCCCAGAGAGACCCAGAGAAGTGAGACACTGAAGCATCACGAGAGAACATCGAGACAAAGGACAAAGGACACTTCCTAAGGAGATTGAAGTTAGTCTGCTGGGCAGGTGAATTGAGTTGATGTATCATGTAGCGCACTGAAATAAATTTAAGTTTTTTTTTGTCACCCACTGTAGTAGTGTTGCCAGGTAATATGATATAGAGAATTGCTTACATATTCATTGGCTCAATCACACAAAAGTGCTCATGTCTTCATAAATTCGTGTATGAACACAAACACGCAAATAAATTTGAAGTTGAGTTATCTTGGCGGTATAAAGAAGTGACACTTTGTACTTGAATTGCTTTATTTATACACACACACACACAAAGAGATACTTTTCTTTACATACATAATTACTTAATTTTAATTTTGTGTTGTATAGGAAACATGACTACCAGGGTGAATGAAATTTTAGCATGAAAGTACTATGTGCGATAAATCTGTTGAAACTACGAATTCAAGCCGATAAAAAATATTTGAATATGATTCCTCTCTTAAATTTTCCTTTCCCTAACAACTGTAGTATCCCAAGTTAAACTATATTTTTGCCTTAAAAGATTTGTTGTTTTGTTGTTGTTGTTGTTTTCTTATTGAGAGATTATGACATTTGATTTATATTTCTTTAAGATAAAGAAAGCAAAATTTAATTGTAATTAAATGACAGAAGATATCTTCTGTTTACACTTAAGCGTTAAACTAAATTCTATTACACATCCGTGTGCATAGACATGAACGTCAATTCCATGTTCAATTCAATTTCCTGATAAGTATTTCGGCTTATATTTGACAATGATAATGTCAAAAACATAATCATGTAAACACGAAATTGAATACGATTTATTTATAAGATTTAATATATTTGAAAGTAAATTGATGAACGTCATACGTCACATAAAATTATCATGATTATCAGAACGAAGGATTTTTGAGAAACTTTTCATGGCAAATTTTTATTTACTCTCAGAATTTGTGCTAGAATCTCTGCGAAGGAAGGTGCCTAAAAATTCTTTTCATGTTTTCGTTTTGATATCTGACCTGAGGTTTGAACCGTGGCCTGCCGTCTAATAAGCCAACACACTACCTAATAGACTACGGCGACAATTGTAGATCATTGAAGGTTACTCTGACAAACTATATTAGGTTGGTATGCTTGAGTATTACGAGTGTTTGAAAGTCCATGCCGCTGGCTAACCTCGTGATGTTATTGTCTCTCCTCCAAAACCTGTCTACTCGAACTACTCTGAGGCTTAAGTTCTCCTTTATGTTTAGGTCATGTACGGTAAGCCCCGTTTCAATACAATGCATGAATGAGAACTGAAACAACAGGGTTTTAAATACAACAACATGGTGCCACAGAATGTTTTCGAACGAACATACAAATCGCACGCAGCCACACGGGAAGAATGGGTGGATGAAGCTGTTATTTATGATGGCGGTATAACAATCTTCACTGATGGGTCAAAAATGGAATGGTTCGGGTGGCTGGATCTGCAGTCTATTCGATAAGCTGCTACTGAACAGGTCATACAGATTACCTTAGCGTGGCCAAAGTATTCCATGAGGAGAGTTTTGCTATTAAACAAGCTGCACCAGGAACCTAACTCCTTCGAACTTGATAATGGTGTGGGACAGTCTAGCAGCAAACAAAAAGCTGGGACTCTCAAATCATCAGATTAAGGGCTTCAGGAGTTGCATAGTTTCTCTACATCGTACACAATATTGACCCAACAATCGCCTTACTGGGAGTCCCTACCACTGTGGCATAGAAGGACCCGAGAAGGCGTACGAAATACACGGAGCGGATAGTGGATGTCTGAAGAAGAGACAATAGGAGGATTATGCGCCCCTACAAGAATACTTTTTCAAACTGAAAAAGCAGCCTGAATTCAACAAACCGTAGGTGATCCAACATATTTGATTGCCGATTTTAAAACTGCTATGACCAGTAGGGGACAGCAAGAGACAAGGCATTACTTGGTTCAATAAGAGAACGGTAGGTCTGACGTGTTTATTCGATCCCATTTCGTCAAAATAGAGAACGTTGCATTAGCCTTTCTATAGTGTATACGTCGACACTACTGAGTTTCCGGCCTAGTTCGTGGCATAGAAGAAAACGTAAAGGCGTACAGATTGGTGTGAAGCTCGAGTGTGTGAGAAGGCGTACGAAATACCACGAGCGGATAGGTGATGTCTGAAGAAGAGACAATAAGAGGGATATATGCGCCCCTACAAGAATACTTTTTCCAACTAGAAAAAGCAGCCTGGAATTCAACAAAACCGTAGGTGATCCAACATATTTGATTGCCGAATTTTAAAACTGCTATGACCAGTAGGGGACAGCAAGAGACCAAGGCATTACTTGAGTTCAATAAGAGAACGGTAGGTCTGACGTGTTTATTCGATCCCATTTCGTCAAAATAGAGAACGTTGCATAGCCTTTCTATAGTGTATACGTCGACACTACTGAGTTCCGGCCTAGTTCGTGGCATAGAAGAAAAACGTAAAGGCGTACAGATTGGCACCGGAAGACATCGAAGATGATGTGTTAATTCACTTCACTCGCAAAAGTCATGGCGGACGTTTAAACGATGTTATATGCCACACACAGTGGCGTCAAAGAGTCTTACAGACAAGAAACAAATGCTGATGGTATCTGACGTACACTTTGTTTTCTTTAAATTTAAGGATAAACAGCGCTTAATGAAAGACCCGTTATATATTAAGGCATCTGATATTAAACTTCTGAGTGACCACTGCTCACACAGGGGTCATGCTCACAATCTTACAAAACTTGATCATTTCCAAGAATTTCCCTGAAAAAGTCTTTTTTAATAAAGAAAACTTCGCCACACAGAAATGAAGCCCCTAACGAGCGTCATTTCGACATCCATGCTCGTTAAGGAATGTCAAAGCTTTCTTAGGAGAATTTGGAATCACTCAAAGGAAGCTATTTCATGGGTTCCAGGACATATGGATATCTCCGTTATGTTACAGAACACATGTGTTTCCATTGCCCCAGTTATACTCGGTATTCTCCGTTCGTTTTACAGAAAGGCTCAATGCCGTGGGCATCAGGAAGGTACATGCAATATTGCTAGACACTCCCAGAATTGCATGGCAACAAAATGTTGTATGTTCGATGGTTCGATGATTCTCATGGGTTCCTGTCATTTTGATAAGCATGCCGAAATACTCGACATTCCAACTATCAACGTGACTTCTGCAGCAACTGTGGGTTTCATGTGTCAATGCCCTGATCTTGTCATAAAGAGATACAGGCTTCTGACCTCTCATTTTCTGGACCGAGCTTTCTAATATAAAGATTGCTGCAATTGCAGTATTTGTTGCGGTGTCGGGTTGGTTTAATTCAGGCAGTGTTTGATCATCGCTTGGATATTAAGTGCGGTACCACAGGCACTGATTTCCTTCTTTAAGAATATTCCGCTACCTAACCTAACCTCACTTATTTTATGTAAAGACGAGTTTTTTTTTTCAAGTGCTGTGAAGAATGGCCACAAGTCAAGTTGCTACATGACCACAACTCCTTCAGCTTTAATTCGGTGCAAGGTTTTGTTTGCCCTAAATTCTGAACTCCCCTTTTTGCCCGGATATGTTTGTACATTTGACGTATTCAGGTAAATGCTGATTTAAGTTAAAAAATTCTTTCTTTTTTTTTTCTTCTATTTTAACTTCTTCCACATTTAGAAAACCAAACTAAACTGCAATCCTTTCTTTTCCTACTTAAATAACACAAAAAAGGACTAAAAAAATAACAGAAGGAAGGAAAAAAAGTACTAAAAGAAGCATAAACGTGTACTTAAAGCCACATTATGTTGTTTCTTTTGATTTCTTTATTCGTATTTCATTTTGTGGTCTTTCTTTTGTTAGTCTTTTTTCTTTTTTTGTTGTTGTACTGTTATTTCTATTGTGTTCTTATTTCTTAGCTTTAACCTGCTTAAATAGGGAAAGAAAGAAAAAGGGGGAAGAAAAACTAAAAGAAAAAGGACTTAAACCCACAAGAGATGAGGACTTAAAGTACGTTCCTATTGTAGCTGTACACATGATTATGCCATGTGTGAGTCGTACTACATCCTTTTGTGGTTGCAATTTCTTAACTTTTACTTTAAAATTACTTTGTTGTCTTTCTTTTTATTTTCCGTTCCCTTTTCATCAGATTTTATTTCGTACATATAATACCTCTTATTTTCGGCGTACCCTTAGGTGACATAGTGGTGGTTTAAGGTTTATGTAATGTGATATTGGTTCAGCTGCATTAAATTTTCTGGTTTTTTTTTTTTTTTTCCGTAAACTTTTGAGAGCGAGAGAGCGCGCAAGCCCCAAAATCTCTTAATGAAACTCCGGAATAGACGCGTGCAAGCTTACGGCCACCATATTGGCGAGCGCAGACGTAATTTTATTGGTGTAGGTTGCGCGAGCTTCGGGAATCAAATTGTGCTACACTGCCCGGCGCGCGAGGAGGAGACACACAACCAAGACAGCCAGTTAGCCACACAGTTAGGTTCGCTTAAATTGGCAGTTGCCCAAAAGACCACAGATTTCTTAGGTGCTATAAGGTCTCTTTATAATTCCGGTGGTGCTTGACTCCTACTATTCAAACCACGTTCGACGAAACATCTCAGAATCCCAAGTGTACCGGAGGTTCCCTCGAAGTTTACACTGATGGCTCAAAGATGAGTGGCCGTTTGGGTTGTGGTATCTTTGTTAAGGGTCCTGATGTTAAGCTTTTTTATATGACCACTGCAGTGTTTTCCAATCAGAGGTCATGGCAGTGTTGAAAGCTACGCAATGCTTGTTGAATGGCGGAATCTGAACCTGAAAATCTCCTGATTTCGTCTGATAGCAAGGCTGCAATTTAATTCTTAACAAACGTAGTTTCATCGTCCTTTTTATCTATGAATTCCAAGGATTTCTCAGAGAAATTTCGGATCATCAAAGATTTCGGATCAAGGTAACTCTCATATGGGTTCTGGGACACAGAAATATCGTTTGCAATTGCATTGCTGACGAATTGGCCAGGGCCTGTATGGAGATGGTAATCTTTGATAGGTATTCCCCTTGCCTCGGTTAATTTTAATCTTATCCACTCGTTTTACGAGGATACGTTTTCAATCTCGTTGGCAGCAGGATGGTACATGCAATAATGCTAGATTGAGCCTGCCAGGGCCGGTACGTAGCTACCAATCTCCGACATATTACAGGGCTTAAGTATTCCCATTACCTCGGTTTATTTGTGTATTTTCCACACGTTTTACAGGGAAGCTTAATCTCGTTGACAGCAACAGGGTACGTGCAATATTGCCAGACTCTGCTGCACACATACGGGGAGTCTGAATCTCGTTGGCAGCCGGAAGGTACGTCCGAAATTGCTTGACTCTGCTGGATACATATGGGCAAGAGGAGAACTGACACACTTCTATTCTTAAATCGCATGGTTATCCATTGCACAATAGCTGTTCTTACGGCCCATTGTCCCTTTGGTAGGCATGCCGAAAGTCTTGCCATTCCAACTAACGACTTCTGCAGGAGCTGTTGATCTGAGAAGAAGCTAGAGACTATATTTCACCTGATTTCTAGTGCTCTGCTCTTGTCATAAAGAGATCGAGGTTTCTGACCTCACATTTCCTGATCTCGTTGACCGAGCTGTCTATTATAAAGATTGCTGCAATGGCAGGATTTATTTGGAACTCGATATGGTTTTATCTAGTTCACCAACGGTTAACCAACGGTTAGAATTAATTGTGACATCCTAATGAGCTTAAATTTCAGCCCAAATAGGATCTCTTCCTTCGAGGGGATCCACAACTTAACCACCAAACGTAACCTAACCTAACCAAACCTAACTTAATAAAACTTAACCTAAATTAACCCAACCTAACGTAAGCTAAGCTAACTTAAGCAAACCTAACTTAACCTAACCTAACCTAAGCTAACCTAAACTAACCTAACCTCACCCTAATCTCCTTCGAGGGGATCCACAACTTAACCAAACCTAACCTAACCTAACCTAATCTAACGTAACTAAACTTAACCTAAATTAACCCAACCTAACGTAAGCTAAGCTAACCTAAACAAACCTAACTTAACCTAACATAACCTATCCTAATCTAACCTAACCTCACCCAATCTAATCTTTCCAAGTGCAGAACAATGACAGAGAAAATGTTCTGTAATCTCTTCCTCCCTTTATGTAATGTGCAGTATTTGTCCGTGCCCGTTATAATTAATTATCTATTCCTAAGATGTTCAAGTTTAACGAGAACACTCTTGATAAGATCTAAAAGCGTTGAAGGAGATTTCCTCTCTACTTGAACAACCCCAGCGTCTTTTTACTGCACAACCGCATGCAAATGCTCCTAATTTCTAATGACAGCTTAGCAAAAGGGATAGTAGAGGGTTTGAAAGGACTCTCCCATGAGGATTAAGACTTTCTTTAGCATTGCTTAAGTCTTTTAAGTTAATGATGGCAAGTGGTTCTACAGGTTCAAATACACTTTATGCAGACGAAGCTCTCCATATCCAATAATAGGACAAATCGCTGTCAGCTGCTAGAACAGAAAAGAATCTGCATTCTACTGTAAAACCATGAAAACTAATGCTGGCATCCAACATCTAGTAAGGCATGCTTAAAATGTGCAGTCGAAACGAGCTCACAGGCAATGGGAAGACCATCATACTCATGACATTATAATAGAATTTCTTGTACAAAACAAAATAGAGACTGCGAAAAAAGCCTATTTGTCCATAAGTTATCCAAATAGATTTGAACAAATTTTAATTCGTTTCCTTTCTTTCTTTTTCACAAAGAATACTGCAGTACAAGTGTCATAACTAACTTTAATACCACACGCCCAAGGTTTTGTTCACGTCCCTGTATTTTCCAATACTTTGAATGCAAGGACGGAGTATTTTTTCCTACTTAAAAAATAAAAAAAAATAAAAAAAAAGAATAAAAGAGAAGATAAAATAAAAGCAAATAAAAAAGAAACTTTATACTCTATTTCAACAAAAAACAACAACAACAAATGTAGCTCTTGTGGCTAAAAAGGTTCAAGAATATGTCAATAGAAGTACAAAAAAAGTAGCAAGAAAAGTAACAGATTCAAGAGAGATGAGAGAGAGAGAGAGAGAGAGAGAGAGGAAAGAGGGAGTGAGAGAGAGAGAAAGAAGTTAAGAATCATAATGCTCAGCATATAAAGAGAAACATACACTTAAAACGGATACAATGTTTATTTAATAGTTTACTCCTGCTGCTTTTAAAACAACAAACCAAAGCAACAACAGAAAAATTATTCAAAAGAAGAATGAAAACAAAAAAAATTTGCATTTAAGTATGCAACACCAAAAAAGTAGAAGAATTTTACAAGAATAATACTCAAAGAGAATAGTTTTGAAAATAATCTTAAAGAATACCAAAAAAAAAAAAAAAAACTTAAACAAACTACAACAACAACAACTAATAGAAAGTTTTATTGCAAGTACAAGTACGGAGACATAGAATAGCACCAATGGACGCAACTAGGTCCGGTTTAATACAAATTTTATTGACTCCATCTCTAGCGATTAGATTAAGTTAGGTTGGGAAGCCTTTTTTATGCCAAAGACCACAAATCGTTCCAGTTCCTTTAGTTAGGTTAGGCCGGCATATGCCCTTAACAGGCAATGTTCTTTCCGATGGCGGTATATGGTCCATTGTGGTTATTCCGCGTAGGTAAGCGCGCCTTGCTTGTTTCATTAGGGTTGGGTTCTTACTACGCCCGAACTTCAGCATAAAACCGACCCAGTCCCGGTGGCATTATATTCATCATTGTATTAACCCAATGTAAGGTAAGCCCACCTGTCATGTTTCATACCCCCGAGCTCGAGCATAAAACCGACCAGTCCGCGGCGGCTTTTGTGTATCCAGTTATTAACGTGATCCCCCTTTCATGTTTCAATTACCCCTGAGCTCAGCATAAAACCGACAGTCGCCGGTGTCTTATATATGCCATTGTGTTATCCAATGTAAGGTAAGCCCCCCTTGTTCATGATCCATTAGTATGTGTGCTCATGATCACCCTGGAGCTCTAGATGGAGCCCGGCCCAGTTCTGGTGCGTATACGGTACATTGTGTTATCAGTGTAAGTCCCTTGGTCATGATCCATTAGTGGTGGGTTGGAACCACCCAGAGTTTAGCATGAAACCGGCCAGTTCCCTTAAAGACACTTCGCCCACCATGCCGAGAATATATCAAAAGTTCTGTCAACCCAAAAACCAATGACATCTGTCTTGTAGAGCAATACTCTCACATAAAACAAGTTGTGCGGATTCCTAGTGTGTCACCCGAGCTTGTCAGCGAAACAGCCAAAGACGCAGTATCCCATTAGAATTCATGTTATGAGTGCGAATCGTTCTCTTGTGGAACTCAAGTTGGTTCTTAGTTTCTCTGCTACCAGTGCTGGAAGCAGCAGTTTTCAAATTTGCAAGCAGACCTATTGGACCATCCATGGTTTGTTGAATGCCATGCTGCTTTTTCCAGTTTGAAAAACAATTCTTGTAGGCACGCATATATCCCCTCTATCGTCTTTTGTGTTAGAGTGCGAATCGTTCTCTTGGTGAACTCAAGTAATTTCTTGCCTTGCCTGCTACCATTGCTGTACACAAGAGTTTTGCAATTCGGCAATCAAATATATTGGGACCTACGATTTCTTGAATTCCATGCTGCTTTTTCCAATTCTAAAAAGTATTCTTTCTTAGAGGCTCACATATATCTCCCTATCATCTCTTTCTCAGACATCTCCCATCTCTTCTATATCTCTTTCGTTTCCTTTTATGCCTCTGTGACTCAAAACCCAGCAGAGCGTAGATGTAAATGGTGTAGAGTCCAAAAAACATCGGACACTATTTTGATTTGATGAAATGGGATCCCAGTGCTTTGATTGGCTTGCTGACCGTCCACACACATAAGATCAACTTCGAAGGAGTTAGGTTCCTGCAGCTTGTTGAATAGCAAGAATCTCCAACTAAAATATGGTGGGCTGGTTAGGCAATCTGTATGATTCGTTCGCAGCTATCTTATGCGAATAGACCATACAGCCAGTTCCACATTCCGCTTTTAGACCCATAGTTGAAGATCGTTAGTTATATCACCATGATCGAAGACAGCTTTCAGCAACCCTTTCTATCCGCGTGAAAGTGTGAGTTTTGTATGTTTGTTCAAAAGCAGTCTCTGGTACCATGTTGTTGCACCTAAAACCCGGAGGTTTTGGTTCTACTTCATGCATTGTATTGAAGCGTGCCCTATGGCTGAACATAGCTAAGAATATAAGCTTTAGTGTAGTTCTAGGTATCATGTTTTAAGAAGATGCCTGATGATTGTAGAGAGAAGGCTGCCCAGAGTCAGCCTGTGCGTGGACTACAAACGACAGTCTCTGGTGTCATGTAATCGCCCATTTTGTGGAGAGATATGTAGACTTTAGCTGCCTTATGATTGTGCTATACACTTAAGGGAATAAATTATCATCAGGCGCTAAGGCGCTATGTCTCTCCATAGCTTGAGTACAAAACCTTACTACTTTTACTACTGGCTTCATTACTACATTACTGGGAACACATTGGCTCACCGGATTGACTATAAGACTTGAAAGTATTCCTTGCTTATATCGTTGTGTTACTCACTTATAAGGAAGAAGAACCTGCGTCTCATAGAATTTTAATAAAGTGAAATGCTTAATCAGATTCAAAGGAAATTGTCATGTTTTTTAGGTCAAATGCGCTTCTAGCCAAGTAACCGGCAGAAGGCTAATAGAATTGATTTCGAAACTCTCTTAATAAGAACTTCTGAACTTAATTTAAATACTGAATGCTGAATGAATGGAATTCAAACTTAAAGTAAAAAAAAGAACTTTTTTCCAACTGGGTGTACTCAAGGCACCTCTTGCTTTTTTTGGTTTGACATTATTTCCTCACAGGATATTTATTTTTATGAAATTTTTATTTTAATTTAATCATCTTATCATACTTTTACTTTACTATTCTTGTTATTATTTTCTTTATTTTTATTTTCTTTTTAATTTCTTTCCCCCCTCCTGTAGTCAGCAAAATACTTGTTATTCGATCATTAAAAGTTTTGGGCTCTGCTTGCAAAAAAAGGAAAACTTTTCAAAAAAAAAAAAAAATTATTCGCAGTGATTACTTTACAACATGCTTGCATTGCAATAACAAAAAAAAGTTCAGACACAAGCAGAAATGATTGAACAAACATGTGGAGTAGTAAAGTCCTTATGAACTTGAACAACTAGAACATATGTGAGTTGCAGCAGCAAGACAAACTTGTTAAACGTGACATTTTCTTCTTCTTTTTTTAAAATTTGTGAGTTGAATGTTGTTTGGGCATGAAGTCAGATCTCTTTATTATAATAAAGAGTGCCCCGTTTAAGGTCCACAAGCTTGTAATCACATGTCTGTTGTTATCACTCAAAAATGTTTCATCGCTAGTTAAGACTTAAACTTTTGAATTAATTCGAAATAGCCGGGAAAAGTTAATTTCTAAGGGTTGTGTAGTGTGCCACTGTGCTGAAATGAATCCAGATCCTCTACTATAATAAAGGTGCCCGTTTAAGGGCAACAGCTTGTACACATGTCTGGTGTTATCACTCAAATTTGTTCATCGCTAGTTAAGACTTAACCTTTCGAATTAATTCGAAATAGCCGGAAAAGTTAATTTCTAAGGTGTTGTGTAGGGTGCCACTGTGCTGAAAATGAATCAGATCCTCTACTATAATAAAGGGTCCTCTTTAAGGCTAACAAGCTTGCAATCACAAGTATGGTGTTATCATTCAAAAATGTTATTGTTAGTTAAGACTTAAACCCATTAAATTAATTCGAAATAGCGCAGGAAAAGTTAATTTTTAAGGTGTTGTGTAGTGTGCCACTGCGTTGAAAAAATTCAGATCCACTACTATAACAAAGGATGCCTATTTTAAGGCCCACAAGCTTGTTTATCGTTAGTTAAGACTTCAACCCATTAAACTGATTCGAAATTGTTAGGAAAAGTGAATTTCTAAAGTGTAGCACCATGTAGTGTAGTTTAGTCTCTACGTTGACCAATTTTATCGATAAACTTGAACTTGGAAATTAGGTCTGTACAGGGACTACAATTAAAAGACATCATAACGGGCCGCTATGTGTGTTCAAGTGAGCTTGGTATCATTAGCTACCAATCCAATCTACTTACGTACGACATGAGTATAATACCTGGAGTTCCAGAGGAATCACAAGCCTATCTATCTAAAAATGGATAGATAGGCCCCAGAATTATAAACGGAACTTAAACTCATGGATAAGAGTAGTTTTTGGTATTTTTTTCTGGATAGAAAACCAATTTCAGTATCGTATATTCCTAGCCGAATAAAATGGCTTCCATTCTCTCCACTCCATTCCTTCATTCTCTCTCTCACATACATATATAAACATGGTCATTACTACGTTTCAGTTGGGATTACGAATTATCTTCACATACTAGTTATGCCGTTTGGGTAGTAGTAGTAGGCACTGTTTGAAGTGAACTCCGAACTACAGATTTTTGAGAAACTTTTTCATGGCGATTTTATTCATTTTACTCTCAGAGTTTTTGCCAGAAATCTGCTGAGAGAAAGATGCCAAAGAAATATTTTCTTCTTATTTTGTTTTGTTGGAGATGTCTGACAGGTGATGTTGGGGTTTGAACCTTGGTCTCGCATCTAATAAGCGAACACACTACTAGACTAAGGCGACTATGTAACTAGTCGTTTGGTAAAAAAAAATTGGACTCTGAAACGACACAGTGGACGTGTATATCTGAACCTACAGAGGCCTAGCATGTTAGGAATCCCTCGACAGAACAACTAACTTGAACCTGATACGACAGATACGACAGATCTGTCATTATTATTAGTGATACCAAGTGATTACTATACTTATGCACGTTGCCACTAGAGATTATTTTATGCTTCCTTCCACTCGATCTTTGCTCGGACTTGGCAGCTCAAATAATAGTTTATAGGCGATCGATCATTGGCATGAATCAAATCGACAACAAGTAACCAAAAATCTTGAAGAAATTTTGGACTATCGGTGGCATATATTGACTACATGATATGGCAACGTGAGTTCCAAAGGAAATTCAAGACATCCATTGCGAAAAGTGGGATTTGGGGAAGTATGAACCAAGTTAGCGACTCTATTTAGATTATCACTAATGATACGAAACTAAATGGAAATTTAGATCGTGGAAACTTTTCGGAATCGATAGGCATAGCTGCCTGATAAGAATAGCATCTTCAATTTTGAAGTCTAGGCAATGCAGATAGAGGGTGAGAGATTTTCAATTGGGCATGGGCATATTACCATGTTTTCGGTTATTTTGGCGACTTTATACGATCCTACTATAAAAATTCACGAGGATTTGCAGCTGCCGCTGATCTCTTAACGAAAGACCGAAACGGCATGATGTTGCTAACATATGAGCACCGGAACATAACGATATTTCAGCTAACCGTAGAGCGCATGAATTGGCCAGTCGCTTTACTACCATTTTTCATTAAGAACCACACTGTACGGGTTTCTTGAACGACGGGTAGGCGACATG
>QOCX01000982.1:31207-49988 GCA_005959815.1 Sarcophaga bullata
TGATTGGAGTTGCGCATTAACGTTGTTAGAGAGTGTTAAGAAGAGAGCGCAAGGAAATGCTGTTCAAACAGTTGAAATCATTCCTAGACATTGCGTTATAGGCACTTTTGCGAAGCTTATTGGTCGTGGAAACATGGCAAATAACATCTGAAGGAGCTGTAAAGATGGTAAAGAGAAGGAAACTTTTAAGCAGCTATTGGGTGACACATGCCCAGCATTGTGTGGATGGTAACAAAGAGGACCTTGAGTGTCTACTAAAGTCACAACATATGGAATATTGTAAGTCCATTGCATGGAAAACATTGTTAGCTTATGTAGATGCCCTTAGCCTTATTAAATTTCGTTTAGTTAGGTTATGTTAATTTTCTACAATATCCAGGGGAAAAACCGCAGCATGTATTATCATTGAGGATAAGCTTTGTGATACAGATTCCCAGCGTGTAGTTTTCCCGTATAAGCACGAATGCGTTTTATTTTGTAATTTTTGCTGCAGTTAAACGTTCCCTTAACGCTTGCTTGGCTTAATAATATGTCCTTGGCCCTGGTGTGTCCTTTCAAATGATTTTTTTTTTTTTTTGTTAATTATTGTTGTTGTTGTCATATTATTTATTGTGTATTTTTTTTTTTCGTAACGAATTTTTAATTGCTTATTATCGTTTTCATTCAGGCAAGTGAATAACATAAATATTGTTTGTTCGTGCGTGTTAACCCATTAACACCCGACATTACATGGATATGCGTTTGTATAAAATTAATATGGCCAAAGCCAAGACAAATTCATAGATTTACGCAATGGTTTAAAAGGATTTATTTTACACCCTACGATTAACAAGAGATCTAGAGTTGCTTAGATTGTTGGAGTTAGTATCTTAAACTAGTAAACAAATGCCAAACCACATTCAGTGCATGCTGCAGAAGTTTTTTTAATTGGACAATCAAACTCAGGGAATGGCTCCTCCCCATACAGATTGAGTTGAAAAGAGAAAATAGTGTTTAATGGAATTATGATGTAAAGCTTTTTATGTAAATAGAGTGGGCCATCTATCGTTTCAATTTGAAACATCGGTTATTTGAATTCGACAATAGGCTGGGCCATCTACGGTTTCAATTTGAATCACGCTACTTCGAACTCCAACAATACTTATGTCATGCTTTTCTGTCACAAAATTCAGTCATATTATTCTCCATGACGTAATGAATCTATTCGTTCGTGGAACGTTGAGATTTATTGGAAATTTATTTCCGAAGCAAAGACAATTGTCGGTCGGAAATTGCACGAAAATGTCATACAAAATTTGGTCACAGAGAATGACCATCAATGACCCGGAATACGTAAGTTTATTGCAAAAATTCGTGGAACTGGTTTCATTGTTGATGCGCCAAGACGTGAGCTTATTCGTACAGTGCGTACACCCGAAAATATCAAAGCTCTGGCTGAAAACATCAACTCGTTATCATTCTCAAGAATTGAACATTTTACGCACCTGTTTGTGTTGAAAGGACCGCGGTATGACGCTCTACAAAATTCAGTTGGTTCAAGAGTTGAAGCCGCCTGACCATCCGCTTCGTTTTCGCTTCTCTAAATGACCCAACCAGAAACTGGACGATGATGTTGATTTTGCCAAACAAAAAAAAAATCATCTTTTCGGTTGAAGCTTATTTTCAGCTTGGTGGGTACATTATTAAGCAAAATTGCCTTCTTTGAGACTCAGAAAGCCCACACATGGTCTTATAGAAGCCATTGCACATATTACGAGTGACTGTTTGGTGTGGCTTATAGAGCGGAGGCATCATTCGCCCATATTTTTTCGGAATATAAAGACTATCGCACCATAATAACTGATTTTTTTTTGTACCCGCTCTTCATGGCATTGATGTGAACGATGTTTTGTTTCAACGGGATGCAACATTGCCACACATCTCATGCCCAATCGATTTATTGCATCAACGTTTGGATGGGCGTTTAATTAAAGAAATGGTGATGTCAATTGGACGACAAGAAGCTGTGATTTAACGCCGTTGGACTATTTTCTGCGAGGGCGCCGTTAAAGGAAAGTGTTTAAGCGACAAATCAGATAATTGAGGCCAACATTCATGATGCCATTGCAGAGATATGACCTCATACACTGGAAAAATTTTACGAAAATTTGATCCGATCGTATGAGGTACTGTGTGGCTAGCTAAGGCAGCCATAAAATGAAGGCATATTCCATTTCTAAGCGGAAACAATTGTACTTCCACAACAAAATCAATAAATTTGGCAAAATTTCAAACAGAATGACGGAATGACGGAATGACGGAATGACATCCGTAACGTAGCTTTTATGTTTGAGGAATAAATTTTATTTGATGCAATACACCAGTGATGTGTTTGATTGCATTTTTAAATTTAACGTTTTAAATGGTTCACCCTTTATTATGCTACTGAAGTCGTTTGTTCTTCAAAAGAAAATTAAACTGTGTTGTCAGTTTCAAAAGAAATATATTGGAGTGCCCTACTGCTGTCGTTGCTGACTGGCATTTTACGATTTCATATACTATTTATCGATAATAATTAGGGATGTAAATGTGTCGAAAGCCATTATTAACAACAATAAATAATAAAATATTTAAACAAAATAAAATGAAAATAAAAATGGAAATGAAAATAAGAAAAAAATAAAGACTATGATTGTCCATTAAAATTAAAATCTAATGTTGCAATTATTAAGACGTTTATAACATGAAAAAAATGCTTTTTTTAACACACACTGATAATTATTTTTTTATTTTTATTTTCAATTTTTTTTTTTTTTTTTTTTTTATAATTTCCTAGTGTAACACGGCGAAATGAAAATGGATGTCTGGCATATAAAATATCTTTAAAAAAAAGAATTTTTTTTTTCTTAATTGTTGAAAACATTAAAGGCAATCAAAAACTGGTAATAATTAACAAATATTTAACACCTCTAAAGCCTTAATGCTGCTGGATAGCGGAAAATGATGATAGTTTTGGTCGAAACGAACAATGTCTCATAAGGAATGATGGACTTGCTTACGAATACCTTTCCATGCTGTCACACTAGTTTATTTTCTACATTCTTTTTAGAAGAAAACAAAAGGCTTATTAGACGTAGGGTCACGATTCAAACACCAGACTCCTATAGACAAATTTATTCTTCGACACCTTCTGCTTCAGCAGATTTCAGACAAAAACTCTGAAAGTCAAATAAAAATTGCCATGAAAAGTTCTCAAAAATTTTTGCAATTCAAAGTCGGCTTTAAACTGTAAATGCCGCCGCTATTATTAAAATTAACACACACAACATAAGAGACTAACGAACATCCTCTGTAACTGTCCAGCCCTTAGTAGGTTGAGGTTGAAGAGCTTGGCGGGGGCTTCTTTGAGAGCTTGAATCTGTGTGAGAGCCGACATCAAGGCTTCCATAGATTCTTTATTGGTTTAAGCTGGTTGAAAAGTGCTAGGGCTTCAATAGTGTCGTCACGCTCTCCTATATGTTTTGTTGGTCTGTGTAATTCCTTCGCTTCCTCATTCTCTCTTTCCTACTTTCTCTCCTATTTTCCTATTTTCCCCTTCTATTCTCCCCCACACATTTGTTTCGGCAATTTGTATTTTCTTCTTCATGGAATCCACATTTTAGAATTGAAGTTTTCCCCAGTTCTTAACAAATGTTCTGATTTAAAGAGCGGTTACTGTAAGCACATCACTCTTTGATGGTCCGACAACACTATGAATATGAAAACTGTTGTGTCCAGCAGCAGTGGACAGCGGTAGTGCCAGGGAGCTACTTAAGTTCGACAAGAGAACGATTCGCACTCTGACAGGAATTCTAATGGGACACTGCTTTATAAGCAGTTTCGCTGACAAGCTTGATCCCGATCCCACCAGGAATACTGCACAAGCTGCCAGGCGGTGGAAGCAACGGAATCGACGCAACATGTTTTATGTGAGTGCCCGGAACTTCAAACCTATGTCAGCGGTTTTTAGGCGACAGAACGTTTGAAGATCTGAACATTGTGGTGAACGTGCCACTATGGGAACTGCTCGGTTTCATATAAAAATGCGATGCGGTTTAAAGTCACCACTAACGGCTCATGACAAGGGGTCTTACCTCACACTGGGTAACACAAGCCCATTTAGGGCACCGAGTGAATTTGCCTTATACGCAAGCTACCTGCAACCAAAGCTAACCTAACCTATCTCAAATCCGTAATTTATCCTCTCACTATCATGACAAGGATCTTATCTCACACTGAGTAACACAATGGCCCATTTAGGCCACCGAGTGAATTTGCCTTTGTACGGCAAGCTACCCGCTAACCTAACCTAAACACATATAGGCTATCGTGTGGTCGGCAAGCTACCTGCTAACCTAATCTAGTCTCAAATCCGACATTCGACTTCAACGTTTAATTCAAGGTTCTGTCACTATCATGCCAAGGGGTCTTACCTCACACTGGGTAAAACACAAGGGCCCATATAGGCCATTGCTACCTACTAACCTAATCTGGCATCAAATCCGTCATTCGACTTCAACTGAAAGTCCTGTCACTCATGAATAAAATTAATGCACCCAACATGGGGGGAATAGGCAGACATTCTGTAATCTTCACTAAAGGGGTCCAATGGTCAATAATGTGATGCGCTTCTGTCTCTTGAACTGATCGAATGGAAACAATCGAACTTGTCTTACCCGATGCCAAAAACGAGGATATGCTCTAAGTAAACCAATTCGAAATTCGACCAGAAATTGAAAGAGAAATTCGTTATACTTTCCCTTACTTTTCTTAAATAAAAACTGCTTCAACCTGCTAACAATCCAAGCCTGTAATTAAAAGCTCCAAGAACAACAATAACAATGAAGAAAAACAAAAGTAATCAGTTATTCGGTTTTTGTTTTTGTATGTATCGCACCAGAAAATAGTTTTCGTTCTACAAACATTCCATAGAATTGAAGGAAAACCTTTTTTTTTTTGTTTTCAACAATTTTTCTTGTAGAATGAACACATGAACAAAATACCAAGAGGGGAGGGAGGGGGATAGAGGTATAGTGACTATAGTAGCATACAATACACAACAGGAAATTCATTATTATTCCATCCATTATGCAAATCTTTTGAGTAGCAGCCAGTAACGGCAATCACTACAACTATAACGTGTTACTTGCAAACAACAGTACACAGTACTGCTAACAGTAAAGAAATGTATTAAGGAATAATAAAAACTACAACATACAGACATACATATGTACGTACGTATGTATATGTCATATATGTATGTGTACATATTTATGTGTGCGTGAATATAAGTGTTATTGCAACAGTGTGTTGGTTTTTACTGCAGTTTTGGGTAAAAGTTCTGTTAGGTTTTATGCTGTGCATGAAAGTGGAAACTAACACAGTGGAAAGAGAACTTTATAAAGACATTAAGAGAGTTCCGTTGTTAAGTATAAAAAAGTACATCGAATGCAAGTGGTCTCCTATAGAAATATGTCCAGACATCTTCGGGTGTAACACAATCAACATTTTCTCTACTCATTAGCCTTTTGCTGTCGAATTGGTCAGCTTTCTCTTCCATTTACACACTTTACTTCGTTAGAAGTGTTAAGCTAGCTGGGTCCTATAAGGTCCCTTTGTAACACCAATAGCATCTATTCTGCCATAAAATTTTATAACTTCTGGCTGCTTTGAACTCTATACAAATCTACTTTGGCTAGGCGCGTCCTATCAACAGATTTAGGGTGTCTAAGAGTCCCCCGATTTAGATACCCATTTGCCGAACAACAGCAAAGCAAATGTTTCTGGTGCTTTTCTTCTTTATCATCACTACAGCGCCTGCAAAAGACCTTAACTTTGGCGTTCTATTAGCAGATTCAGGGTGCCTAAGTGTCCTCCGTTTCAAGTTCCTAAGTGCCGGATAATGGCAAAGAAAATATTCTGCGTTCTTCTCTTCTTTATTATCGCTACATAGCCTGCAGAAGTAGCTATTAGGTACTCCTAGCCCACTGACCACACCCACTGACCACAGTGCTGTGATAACTGCAATGAGTTTGGACTTTCGCCAGGTTAAACTTTAATTTTCTTCCTTAGACATCCATATCAGGCCAGATGTGTGTTGTCTCCATCCAAGTCGTTTCTTGTTCCCATCTAAGCTTTGCAAGCAATTTAAAATTGTGTTTGGCTCTCTGCAGAGGAATACTAATCCGTAACTAATGTACCAGGCTTTGCAAGTGCATTAGGAAATTGAGGTAGCCGACAAATATCTCACTATCTCCTTCACATAATACCCCGCTTTCTTGGATGGATAGTCATAGATGTTGTATACACCAGAGATCTCATGGCCACATTATTATCGATAGGCATACGTTCACCCAACGATATTCTCTGCTACTGGATCTGCACAGTGCACTGGACAGTATTACAATAGTCGTGTACTGCTGGGGTTAATCAAAGATTCGAGAGTTCTGAAAGAACTCCACATTTGACTTTGTCGCGAGATGTGAATCCCTTGGAGAATGCTTGTGTGACGTTTTATGGCAAGAGAATACTTGTATGATGTTCTATGTCAAGGGAATACTTGTATGATGTTCTACGGCTGGTCCAAAACATCTTCGTTGTATACCTTGTGGGATCTGGAACCGTAGGAGAATACTTGTTTGATGTTCAATGGCAGAAGAATACTTGTATGATGTCCTATGGCAAAGGAATACTTGCATGATTTTCTATGGCTAGTATAAAACATCTTCGTTATATACCTTGTGGGATCTGGAACCGTAGGAGAATACATACTTGCATGATATTCTATCGCAGAAGACTACTTGTATGATGTTTCTTGGCAGAAGAATAATTGTATGATGTACTATGGCAGGTCAAAAACATGTTCGTTGTATGCCCTGTGCGATCTAGAACCGTAGGAGAATACTTGTATGATGTTCTATGGCAAGAGAATACTTGTATGATGTTCTATGGCAAGAGAATACTTGTATGATGTACTATGGCAGGTCTAAAACATGTCGGTGATACCCTGGATCAAGAGACGGACCAGGTATAGTGCAGTTAAAAGGTATACGCACATCGAATTGGTATATTCAGAATAAATGTGATGCTTAGTCTCATTGCTGTTAGCATCACCACTTCTACATCATTTCAAGCGACAACAACGTTAAAGACAATATCCACTCATAACACTAACATTGTCTGGTGCCCTCTATTAAAGCCTTCAATGCCTTAAAAAATTATTTCCAAGTCTACCTAGTCTTTCCGTTAAACACTGTTGTCTTGTTGAGTTTATCCAGTTGCTTTATGAAATTCTGCGGTATTGATGCAGTTGCCAAAAACAAAAGTGTTTCTGAATGAATTGGGGGGGAAGGGGGCGAGGTGTAGTGATGATGTTGCAGAAGTTGAAAGAACTTGTGCTTACGTTTACAGCGTTAACATTGTTAACCTCGTGCCACATGCAATCTTAATAAGTTTCCATCTCGTTTTCTTTCACTCTCTACCATTCATTCATTCTTCCTTTTCATCCAAAAAAAAATTGGAAAATGAAACAAACGGTGTTTATTAACACACTGGTTGGTCTATAACGTATACACACATACATACGGGGTTTATCATGAACAATCATTCCTTTACAGGCGATTCCTTTACTTTGCATTCCCTTACATACCAACCAGTGAAAACTAGTGATTTTTCACAGGAATTTTCTTCTATTTTTTTTTGCATATGTTGCTCGTTCTTAGGTTTTTTGCTCGCTTAAAACTTTTCTTTTAGAATTTCCTTCGTTTTTCTGTTTTTTTTGTTATTAACAGCCTGCAATTATGTATGCCAGTGTTATTTTCTTTTATGCTTCCTTTTGTTTTGTTGTTATTGTTGTTTTAGTATAATTTTTTACATACATATGTACGTATGTATGTATGCAGTCTAACACTCATTCTTTCATTCATTCATTTATTCATTCATTAAGTTACGAACACATCAAGGCTTTGATTTACCCAAAAGACACTGATACTCTCAATGCATAGTCGGTGGCAGTGGCAGTGGCAGCAACACTATCTTGATTATTTGCAAAACATGTATGGAGGTTCTAATCGAACATGGTTGTTTAAATGTTGCCCTACTTTGCCGAATAAAAACGGAGAAGGCAAGCATGAAATCTCTCTCTATGATCATCTGTCCCAGTAGAAGTTCTACATCCCGCTGAAGGCCAATTCTATTTCAATTCAGAATTGTTGCAAACATTTGTTGGGAACTATCCAACATGTTCGACGTTTGAACTCTAACAGTTAGCAACAACCAAATTGTTGAAGTTGCATTTGTCAAGTTAGTTGCTATTTATTCAGTCTGATCAAACCATCATGAACGGATAGAAATAAGCTGTAGGCAATGAACTATGCTCGCTGAAGGGGCTCTATAGGGTCAGTTCTCCGAATTTTCATGGAAAAATCATCTCCAGTCCTCTGAGCCCTATTTCGGGGTAAATGGGTACGTGAATAAACATAATTGTCGAGTTTGAAACGATGTAGTCGCCGTAGTCTAGAATGTAGTGAGTTGGAATATTAGACATGATGCCACCGTTCAAACCCCAGGTCCAGCATCTCCAAGGAAATGAAATATGAAAACAATATTTCGTAGGTGACTTCCTCTCAGCATGAAGAGTCCCTCAAAAATCTGTAGTTAGAAATCAACTTTAAACTGTAAGTCCCCCCACTTCATGCACAAAATTAACACACGCAATATCAGTAATGGGAGAAGCTAGGTCGTAATCCTGGCTAAAGGGTTGTTAACTACGTAGGCCGTATGAGTCCGTGTTTCTTTAAGAACGATATAGGCCAGAGCATTACAGGCAACGACGACCGCTGTAAGCCAATGATTGCCATCTTCTTTTGCCTTGAATTGTATGATCTGGACACCAACACGATGTGGCTTCAAAAGGACGGGCGCTTTGTGCACACAACTCATGGCATATTGCCATATTCTGCACGGAGTGATTATCTCACATGGAGGTGCTATAAGTTGGTCAACGAGATCGTGCAATTTTCGACACCCTTAGACTTTTTTCGGTGGGGTTTTCATACGGCACAGGGATAATGCAAATAAACCACAAGCCTCAGTTGGTCTTCAGAGCCATTGTAAACCATGCTATTGGATAAATTCAGGTTGATTCAGCCACCAAGGTCGACGAAAATTGAAAATTTCTAATGCGCTTCATCCACAAAAGCCGTGGCGGGCATTTAAACGAGTTTTTGTTGGAAGAATGTAGAGAAGAAGTTGCCGAAGTAAATATTTGTTTCATGCTACAGACCACACCGGTCTTTAAGAGCATTAAACCCATGATATTGAACAAATTCAGGCGGATTTATGCGCAAGAGACATGGAAGATTGACTACTTCGGATGCCCTTTATCCATAGATGCCGGTTGAGGGCATTTGAAACTAGTTTTTTGTAAGAATGTAGAGAGGAAGTCGCTGAAAAGAAATAGTTTTTCATGTTTCATGTTGTTGGAGACGTCTGAGAGCTGGTATTTGAATCACAGACTCTCAGGCTAATAATCCAACGCCTACTATAGGCTAGAAGGACCGGCAACTTCTTTTTTGTTAGGAAATGCAAAACATCTCCATTTACAATTCCGGAAAGTATAAAGATCTTCTAAGCTTTTGTAGGGCACTTTACTTTCCATATGCATTCCAACTCACTCCTTACAATCCTTGTGTGATTCATTTCAAAATGAAACAAAAAGCCAAGTCGGGAAGAAAAAAAAATATTCAACCATGTGAGCTCAGCGTTATTTTTCTCTTTCTTGTCTTAATTTATCAGCGTCTTCCGGATACTAACACTTTCTTAATATGCTGCCATTTTGAAAAGCGGTGCAGTGCCTTGCTTGGACAGTCAGCGTTTCAATTAGAAACCTAACGAGAAGCATTTTCACTTCCATTCCGTATCTATGAATTCCGAGAATTGCTCCGGGAACATTTGGAATCATTTCAAAGGTCATTTTTGTAAATGGGCTCCAAGACATAAAGAAGAGCTGGCCAAAGGAGTTCCAATTCACCGACATGTTTCAAGGCATTGGTAATATTATCAACTTGTTTTCCAAGGAAACTGATTCTCCAGTCTGCCAATCTCCAACCATGAATTTAATCCAACATTGGATTTGAGAGTGAATTGTGTACCTACATGCTTTAGAAGCTAAATGTTCAATAATGCAACAAAAATCGTCAATTAAAACCACCTAAAATTTATATCTATAAAATTTCCTTAAAAATAAACAAATTATTTTTCAAATAAACTTTCGATTTGCAATTGGATTTTAATGGAGCTTAAGCCAGATAAGGGTAACGATAAATGTTAATTAAAATATTATAAAAAATAAAAGGAATTGTTTTTCCATGTATTTTTATTTAGTTATTAACAATATTAAATTAATTTAAAGCGATCATTCAGGCGTTTTAATATAAAATTTTTTTTTTAAATAAACAATAAATTATTGATTTTTAGACATTTTAATTAAATTTCACAAATTTTATTCGTTTTATTTCATCTTAAAATGAACTGTTTCGTTTTCATATTGCAAATGATAAGTGAATACAAGTACATTTGCCTAACAAATAGGCAGGACAATTTTTTAAATGCAAATTCTGCATAAAACTAATGCAAATTAATTTTAAAAATATTTTAAGACAGGCATAACCCAATTCACATGTGAGACAAGTTAGAAAGTACGAAAACTAGAATTTTTCAATTCTAATTATAGACAATACCTGGTTTAGGGGTTACTTTCTGATGAAAATGTATGCTCAACTATGGTGCAATATAAGGTATCACCACACCACTCACCTTTCAAAGCCTTTAACGCCTCTTGGGTATTCATCGCTGTATTGTGGTTTAAAAAAAATTTAAAGGATAATACCGCACTAGTTTTATTATTTAACAAAAAATTCTGGCCTTGTAGAGCCCTAGTGGGCATGATTTTTAAGCTTGCTTTCATGTTATTTCACCTCGGTAATCATAGTAGTTCTCTCGTGTAACGCTTCCCACATATCCAATTGAAGGCCCAAGTGGTACCTTTTTTGAAAGTCCATTAGGTTAGGGTTAGCAGGTAGCTTGCCAATCAGAGGCAAGTTCACTTCGGCTAGCCCATATGGCCCATTGCGACATCCACGTGAAGTAAGCCACCTTATCATAATCCAGTAGTGCGTGAGTTTGAAACACTTCCGAACTTCGTAATGAAGGTACTCGGTCAGATTTCCTAGTGGCACTTTCGCTACCATTAACCCAGATTTTGCGAAGCGTCGCCTGTCACCCAGAACCCAGGCGACGTCCTGTTCTGAAGTATGGCGCACTTCGCATAAAAGACTATTGCAGTGTCTTCCATTTCCATCACATCATGACATTTTTTCCGACCGGCAGACCGGCTTGTTAGCGAAGTCCAGGAGGATGAGTGGGTAAATGTAAAAGTTTGAAATGATTGTGGATTTTAGTTGATCAGTTTAAATTGTCACGATGATTAAGCTTAACACAGAAATATCCGCAATTGAAAGAGATTAAAGCCCTACGAACACTTGATGCCTAGAAGTAGGCACCATGAATTTTCGAATATTTTAAAACAGTAAAGAGGCTTCTCCCCCCTATAATAATAGAGAAATACAGTATACAATGTACGTAATATTAACGCCTGCATAAGGAACAATGCAGTTTTTTTATTAAATTATTTCAAACAATGAAAGCTCCCTTTGAAATTTTACGCCATTTATTTAACACTTTAATTTTTCTTTTAGGTCATGCCTTAAAATATGCAATAAAGTTTTTCTTTTCTTGCTTTTTTCTAAATGTTCCTAACAGGTGTATATTCTACTTAACACAACCATTTCTACAATTAACTTTCATAAAATTTAATTTAAATTTTTTTGTTTTCCTTTTCATTGGTCACGCCGCTATAAACACGAAATTTAACAACCCTACAATGTAAGGTTATAAAAATTTCACAAAAATGTTTCTTTTTTTTTTTTTTTTTTTTTTTTTTTTTTCATCAAAAATAAATGGCAAAGTAAGCTAAAACGAAAATAAATTAAAATGTTTTATGGTTTAATTTACCAGTAAAAAAAGATAGAAACCCAGAAAAATGCTGTTAAAATAGAGATTTAAATTTTACGAAGACAATACACTCGTTCTTTTGTTAAAAGGCTATATGTTGTTCCAAATTGTATTATTTTTCGGAGAATATCTTAACGCGTTTTAATCATAATTGTAGTGCGTTTAGGGTTAAACAGTTTCACCTGCAATATCGTTTTTTAAACAGGTTCAAACAACTAAGGTGAATGTTAGGTTAGGTTGGGTTAGGTTGTCGCGTTCAGGTTAGGTAACGACTTAAAGAATAGAACTTGCCACTTAGGCCAGACATTATAGCCAATGTCTATTACTACATCAATTCTCATCATGAGATGCAAAACATTCTCCTAGGGAGGAAACCAGACCGAGCCGTAATACAATATTGCTTTTGTGCAGCCATCTCTTTATTGAGAGAGCTGTGTTAAAGAGTCAGCAAGTGAGAGGGTCAAAAACCTTACGTCTCTTTAAAGACAAGACTACAGGCAGTGACACATGACGATACAACAAACAGCTCCTGTTACTCCTCCTCAGCCACAAACAGCTGCATGCCAAGAAAGTATTTCTGCCGGAATGCCAAGTCTGTTCAGCGGATGCCCACCAAAGCGGCCCCATAACTGATGCCGGGTGAAGGATCTTTGACTGGGTGCGTATTGGGTATGTCAAAAGCGATTTAAAAAGAAAGAAGTTAGTTAGTCAGCTATTGCTTATCCCACACGCGCTACCATAGACTCTAGCACCCCTCTTATGATTGAATTAAAAATCCGTAGGCAGTTTACGATACGTGCCCCGTCAAGCTTTCTGGCACGCAATATACATCTTTGAAACTCCTGGACAATTTCTGGAACCGACTTTGCCAACTAGATTTCATATTACTTTAGCGGATTGATCGACGAACTTTATCTCTTTAATAGGATGCAATAGGCACCTTGATGGCACACATAGGGGCATGATATGATATAATACCCTCTCTATGTACACACACGTAATTTTCACGACGACGAAGCATCTCCAATGGAAAGGCTGAAATATGAAAGAAATACTACTTCAAGCGACTATATTCTTCAGGCAGGATTTCTGACAAAAACTGGGAGGAGTAAGGATACAACTTCTCATGAAAAGCTTCTCAAAAAATCTTGTAAAGTTTGGATTCGACTTTCAATGCGTAAGATCTTCCAACTCATTTGTAATGATTAAGCGTAGAAGTCGGTGTGAGAGGTTGTGTGTTATGAAAGTTGTAATGACCAATTATATTATTATGTAATGTGTGCATTGAAGTCGCCGTAGTCTAGAGGTAGTGCGTTGGCTATTAGACGAAAGGCCAGGTTCGAATGCCCCGGTCAGACATCCACACAAATTGAAATCATGGAAAAAGAATATTTTCGGCGACTTCTCTCCACAGATTTCTGGCAAAAACTTCTGAGGAGTCAAATTAAAATTGCCATTGAAAGTTCTCAAAAAAAAGAAATCGTGTTTTCGGAGTCGACTCTTAAAACTGTAGGTCGCCGCCACTGCATGTATAAAATTAGCGACACAAACATCAAGGGTGTGGAGGAAGCCTAAGGTCGTAATCCTGACTGAAATGTTGTAATGACCAATTATATTATGTATGTATGTGTGGCAGAAATAAGTCAATGATAATTTATGTGCCAAAGGGATAAAGATCATTTGCGTATGTTAACACGACATTCAAAGTCAATTATGTGCAGGATCCACTTTGAAAATATGAATCAATCGGGATGAAGGCATGTCACCGAAGCGCGAATGGTAGCCTTTAGCCGATTTTTTATTTCACACCATAGCTGTCTGAGAGCCTATCTATTTTAATATTAAGTGATTTCTCTGAAAAGCTTTTGTTTTATTTGCAGTTAATAACGTGCATTTTCCTTTGAGCGCTTTTTATTTAATTATTTGACGTTAACTTGAAAGGTAGTATACTATACTTTTGATGTAGTCAAGGAATTCATCTATCTTGGCCTCCGCCGTTACCACCCAAAAATGATGTCACTCTTTGCCAACAGGTGGCTACTATGGTCTCAATAGGCAATTGAGTAACAGAGACCTCTCTTGTGCGACGAAAACTAAATACTCTACAAGACGCTCATCATACCCGTGCTCTCTTTATGGCGCAAGAGAGATGGACTTTTAACATGGACCAGATGCAGCAGCCCTTGAGAAGTGGTTCGAGAGAAAAGTCCTACGTAAGATCCTTCGGTCCAATGCGAGTTGGCGAGGATTTCCGGCATCCGGTAACAACAGTGCAGCTGTATCGAGCTCCTCAACGCCCATGGACGTTGTTGTCACGCGTATTAATATCCAGCGGCTGCCGCTGCTCGGCCTCGGATCGTCGTCTCGAATGGAGGGAGGATGCTCGGCGAGACAGGTATTTGATGCAGGGGATCTGCGGAAGTAGGCGGAGAGGCACGACCTTGTATCCGTGTGGAAGGACTAAAATCGAGGAAGCCCTGTCATCGATTGGTGTGACCAACTGGCGTAGGCGCGCAAGAAGCAGAGGCGCCTGGAAGGATGTGTTGCGGCAGGCCGAAATCCGTTAATCGGGTTTGTTATGGCCAATTAGGTAAGTAAGTATGAAAGGTAGGCGAAGCACATCGGGTCATTGACTACTGCTCTTATAAAGCCAAAAGGAGTAAGCTTTAAAACTAATTCCTGCAATTGTTTTCTAATTTTTTTCCAAACCATTTTTGACAGTTTTTTCCTTTTCTTTTTGTTTCGGAACAAATAAAAAACATTTGAAAAATGCAGAAACAATTTTTGTAGCATTTTGCATTCCTTTTCATTTTACTGCTAAAATGTTGCTTTTAAAACGTTGGTGGTAGAGGTAGGTGGCTAGAGGGCAACTAATAGAAGCATACATATGTACAAGGGAAGGATTGTTTAAATATTTATGATTTGATCGCCCATATACACTTGGTATGTCATGTTTGATTTTGTAAAAATAAAAACTAAAATTCTACTGCTCATCGGGTAGTTTGCCAGTCAGTCCAAGTATTTTCGTTCATTTTTTTTTTTTCTTTTTTTTTTCATTCCATCGACAGACGTTGACAGTTTTGTCATGGTTTTCTATTTAATTTTCATTGACAAATTGCTAAAAGTATTCCAACAAAAAAAATTGAAAAAAATTCAGAATAAAATCGTACAAAAATGAAGCATAGATGGTTTAACCCACTTAATACTCGGCTATGCTAGGATTCCGTGATGATGCTGGCATGATGATGAAAAAAATTAAAAAAAATTTTAAAAAGGAAATGGAACAAATAAATCAAAAGAAAGAAATAAAAAATATACAAAAATCTGCTGCAATTTCCCTGATACTTTGATTGATTTATAACGCCACACACACACACTATGCATGTGGCATGTTATGGAAAGATGAAAAAGAATGCTTGTTTTGAAAAAAATGAAAGGAAAATCGAAATAAAATCACGCAAAACGAATCAAATCGAAACAATCAAAAGCGAAAATGAATCAACAAACTGTCAATATTTGATATTAATTTCAAAGCAATCTAAACAATGATCAATTTTTATTAAAAAGGCAAAAAAGAAAAATAAAACCAAGGATGAAATATGAAAAAAAAATTTCTAAATGAATGGTTGAATGGAATAACTGTCAAAAGTATGCAGTTCTATAACAATGAAAAGCGAGAGAGAGATAGAGAGAGAAATTTAGTCATAAAATTTTTTTTAATAGTTGCAATCAGCGAGAGTAAGGAAACGATTTAAATCAGGGGTTACCAAAAATTTTTTTGGTTGTGTATTAGTGAGTAAGTGAGTGAAACATAAATTGAGTGATTTTATTAATTTACTGTCAAAGAAAAGTGTTTAGTAATTTACGTATTTGATTTTCCTTTCATCAACATGCATAAAGTTATACATTTTAACTCGAAAATTAGGGAATGTTTTTTTTAGATACTTTGGTGGGAACTACTTTGGTTCATAAATTTCCTCACCTAATAATAAAAAAACGTTTCATATTTTCCAAAAAAATGCTTTATGTCTACAAAAAAGCAGTTCCTTTCCTTATCATTTTAAATATCATTTAAAAACATATAAACATTGGATTTTAATAAAAGGATTTTGTACTATATTAAAACTTAAAATATTTTTTGAGTGGTCAAACCTGAAAAAAAAAAAATGTATAGCATCCGCCCACATGTGTACTCGCCGCGTCTGATCGGCGACTAAATGAGAGAGCATAAGCAATGTGTGTGAATTCACTCCAGCACAATTGTGCTATGAAATGGTAATCCCTGATTTAAATGAATTGATTTGATTGAGATTCCATAAGTAAAGAATACCTATGTATGTAGATACCAGATATCAGCAATGAGTACTCAAAAAGATGAGTAGATTTGAATCATACTCATAATTCCTGATACTTATACGCATTCACACTTATTTTAATATCATACTCATGATACTTATCATTCAAAGTTTGAAGTACTCATCATACTCATATTAACACTACAAAGATGTTTTTGGATTTCTACTCTCCATGACTCAACGTATACAAGAATCACAAAATAAGTATGACTCGAGTACGAACACTACAATGCCTCACTAAGAGGTTGTGTGCTTGCTCTGTTTGCTGCTCTGAGTTTTCTTGCTTGTGTGTCTTTTTTCTTTTGTTTGTAAATGCAACAATAACCAAGACGATAAATTTTAATGAATGATTCGAATCACACGAATGAGTGATTTATGAGTATTATAAGTATTTTCCTAAATTTATGAATCTGAATGAGTAGGCGTATGAATCAAACATATTTCGAATGTTATGAGTTCGATGTCAGCGTTCTACTCATACTCATTGCAACTTGTATTTATAAATCAACATTGTAGTGAGTACGAATGAATCAGAGTAGTTAAGTTTCAATACTTTTGACTCCACTCATTCTCAAATTTCATGAGTACTTATTAGTAGCGAAAAAGTGATTCTTTGCTGATCTCTGGTAGGTACTATGTAGGCACTACATATAAGAATAACTTTAACTCACATGTATCGATGGAAAGCAGTCTCTTTGATGTAACCCAATACTGATTTTTTGTCTAAGAATACTCAGGGTATTTTCAAGCATGTAATAGTGTAGATACTGGTGTGGGGCTGTGTTTCCTATATAGCAGAAGGGTATCTTCATATATGGACTGCTAAAATAAATTAATTTCAATATTTCTTCATTTTAAAACAAAATGTGAAGCAAAGTGCCGATACATATTTGTTTCTACCAGCTCAACGATCCGAAACATACTTCATACGTTGGGAATCCATAATTATCCAAAACTGCTCCAAACACTACCACAGGCGCCTGATCTTTACATATTTAGAAAATTGACCGTGAGCTCTAATAAGTTGCCGTGGCCTAGTAGGTAGTGTGTTCACGTATTTGAGATCAGACCTCGATTCAACTCTCTCGGTCAGACATCAAAACGAAAAATATGATAAAAATATTTCTTCGGCAGATTTTTGGCAAAAATTCTGAAAGTAAATAAAACTGCCATGAAAGTTTCTCAAAAAATCTGTCGTTCGGAGTCGACTTTAAACTGTAGGTCCCGTATAATATTAACACACACAACATGAGTGGTGTAAGAAGCTAGGTCGTAATCCTGACTAAAGGGTTGTAATGGCCAATTATGTATGTATGTTCGTATCAATTCATTTTTCATTCGTCATAACGCCCTCTTTTAAAAATGTTTTGCTTCTAACACCATTCATGTTGTGTGTGACAATTTCATTCGTATCTACAGTTGAAAGTCTTGTTTTTATCTTGCTTCAGTTCCTCCATATTGCATCTATTAGCGACTAAACGTCTACTTTTACGGCTTTTGTATTCAATTTTCATAGCATTCTCTTGTGTCATTACTTACCCTCGTAGTGTATATCCAATCCGCCGCCATTTCGATGTTTTATTTGATCTGTAATAGGTTTTTGTTGGACCTATTTCCAGCCTGTTGTAGATATTTTACGTGACATTTGACCAGAATATAGCAAAATTCTTGAAGGTCTTGATTTAAACTCGGATTATACTTGGATTTTATACACAACAGGAATGAAATGGAAAAGGAACGGGTGAGTGATAGCATACTGTCATTATTTACTTACTTACTTAATTGGCCATAACAAACCGATTAACAGATTTCGGCCTGCCGCGACACATCATTCCAAGCGCCTCTGCTTCTTGCGCACTTACGCCAGTTGGTCACAGCAATCGATGACAGGGCTTCCTCGATTTGGTCCTTCCAACGGATACAACGTGCTCTTCGAAGTCTTCGCAGATCCCCGCATCAAATACCTGTCTCGCCGGAGCGTCCTTCTCCATTCGAACGACATGGCCGAGCCAGTGCAGCCACTGGATATTAATACGCTGCACAACGTCTATGTCGTTGAGGAGCTCATACAGCTCACTGTTGTATCGCATGCGGAAATCTTCGCCGACTCGCACTGGTCCGAAGATCTTACGTAGGATCTTTCTCTCGAATACTCTCAAGGTGTTGCATCGGTGCTTAATAAGGTCCAAACCTCTGCTCCATAAAGAAGCACGGGTGGGATGAGCATCTTGTAGAGTATTAGTTTCATCGCACGAGAGAGGTCTCTGTTACTCAATTGCCCATTGAGACCATAGTAGCACCTGCTGGCAAGAGTGATCCTGCGCTTGATCTCCAGA
>QOCX01000983.1:0-19887 GCA_005959815.1 Sarcophaga bullata
TTTGTAAGACTTTTGGGAAAAGTTCTTTTTTCGAAACATAATCAATCAGTTAGTAGACCCCGCACCCCATCAGTTAAGGGTAAACTTCTCATTGAGATTTTCTTTCAAACATACTCGTTATTTTATTCAAATACTTAGAAAACCTACTCAATAGGCTTTTAAAAACGCAAAGAAAAACAAATTTTTCAAAGCATTGAAGGACATAAAAAAAAATAAAAATACTCGTTGTTCCTTTCATATGCCAAGGAATAAGCAACTGACTGTTGCAAAGTGTTACTTATTATCCCTGCCGTTATTGACTCCGTGAGTTACATATTTCATAACCACAATCACAAGTGGTGTTGATGCAGCAGAGAATATATAAACCACAGGAAAGACGAAAGATAAATTTTCTCTCTATATATACCCCCACCACCCCCTCTTATTCCTTTACCTTTTGCATAGATTTTGGTCTGGGAGACCTGGTATCAGCTGAAGCATACGAACAATGTATATGAGTATTTTTGAATCTTAAAAAAAAAAATGAGAATGAGAATAAGAAAAATGTGTTGCCTATACAAAGGCTGGCTGCATGCTGCTTGCTTATGTTACATAACAAAACCACAAAGCAAGTGCATCTTCTTCTTCTTCGTCCAACAATCATTATTTCTTTCTTGTATTTTTCCTTATTTGGTTACAGGACTTGTATTTTTCATGTTTTTCCTCGAGTCAGCAAGTGAAAAATATAGGCAAGGGACCAGAGGACACAGCTCATAAACAATTCTACTCGATTTCAATTTGTTACATACAGCAACAGCAATAGCCGTCGTTTGTTTTGATGTTTTTTGGAAAAAATATTGCAAAAAAGTTTTTTCATTAAATTTATTTACTTAAAATCAAGCCAACAACAACAACAACACACATACACACACACATACACAAAAGGAAGTTCCATTGTTTTTGGTTATCGGTGCACTCTCCCAAAACAAAAGAGAAAACCTCTGCATCACAAGGCTTTCAAAAACAAAACAAAACAAAAAAGTGATGCCCAAAAGGGAGTGGTGGATAGGTTGGTTTGAGGTTAGAAAAATAGAAACAATTTTCAAAGTAGGAAATGGAATTTTTTTATTATTTTTTAATTTATATTTCTTGTTATTGTTGTTATTGTTATTGTTTATGTTTTATGTTACAATTTCCTTTCGGTTCTTCTATTAAAGCAAATTGACATGAAAGATACGGAAGATAAAAAGGTATTTTTAGGTCACGTGGTAGAATGGTTAAAGTATTCGCTTGCATACTCGATCAATTCGGGCTCGAAGCAAGGAAAAGAGAGAGAGACAAATATTCACTTTAATCTTCACAATTTTAGACCGAAGACAGATGTGGGGACTATGCTGCCAAAGAGGATAACATCAGCAAAAAAATATCACAGGAAACTTGAGGCAGACTTGATAAAGATTGGAATTTAATGAGAAAAACATTCAGCCGCCACTATGTACAAAAACTTAATACTTTTTACAGAGTTCGTGGTGTCTAAACAAAGACATATGGCAACCCTATCATTCTAGAACCTACAACAGAATACAAGCAAACTAACTAATCGGAGAATTTGTTTTATTTAAAAGAGACAGATGGGCATCAAAGAACGCCTTCCTGTTTGTCCTATGAATCAAAAGAATAAACGCTGCTACAAAATACCGGCCTTGAAACATTTTTAAAGACGTTCATTTTATGCACATACTCCTCATGGCAATTAGATACTCTCACAACTTTTACTAGAAACTTCTCAGAGGGTTGATGAAAGAATGAGTTCCAAACTCTCGAGCTCTCAGATTACGTATTAGGTTTATTTAGGTTATGTGACGGACCCTTCTAGAAGGAAGAGGTCCACTTAGAACTGCATTTAGGCACCATCTTTTTATGACAAGAGCACAACCACAGCTCCTGCAGAAGTCAATTGCCTTTCAGAGGACAGTGGTTTATGAGAAACGTTATTATGAGATGGATGGCCATGCGATTCAGTGAGTCAGTTCTCCTTTGATTGTATGTAATCGAAATATATATGCCGTGTACTATATGTCGGAGATTGTGAACTCCATATCGGGCCTTGTCAGCTCATCAGCAATTGAAAATCCCACGACATCTTCATGTTCTGTAATCCATTTTAAAGTTATCTTTGAATGATTCGAAATTTCCTTAAGAAATTCTCGAGGTTTATGGACAAGCACGAGCGTTAAAACAGAATTCGTTGGGGACCAGATGTTCGGGGAAAAGCCCGCAACCCAATAAGCGCTGTATCGCTTTGAAAATAGCCATGATTTATCCTTGGGAGACACAATTTAATATCAGAACGCTTGATAAATATTGCATAGCCCACTGGCATACGTGCAGACCTTACGCTGACCAACTTCTTCCTCTTCCATGGCTTTCCTAGAACTTGGTCTGTACAGAGTCTGAGTTTACCTGTGGCATCAGAGCGGGTAGCTATTCGTGCTCAAGTGAGCTTCTTGATATCAGAAGCTACCACTCCGATCTAACCACTGGCATACACAATAGGTTAGAGCAGTCACAAACTTAGGTGGTCAAAACTCTCCACAAACATAGTGACTGTTAAAGCCCTTAATTGGAGTGGGTTGCACAGTTGTAATCGTAGGTTATCAATATTAGCCAACAAGTCAACTCTAAAAAGTTGAAGCACTAGAGAGCAAAATTTTGAATTCAATTTGATTTGAGTGTCCAAAATTAATTATTGACGTATGACGTGTGATAATATCATGTTGAAACTACATGTGAACAAAGTCCAATACTTCCATTGAACGAATTGTTGCAATTTCCATTGTTCTTGATGAATTCGGACTCAAAAACTGTACCAAGCAGAGTATATGAATCTCCTGGATTGCCTCTGGCTGCTCTTTACAAAATTCTCTTTAATGGAGCACGAATTACTGAAGATAATTTTTCGAAGGAAACTTATTTCTCATGCAACATAAATTTTGACAGCAAACGTCAATAATTGTTAGTTTGTTAGTGGAATGCATGGTGAGGTGACATGATAAAATTATTCGTCACGTTTCTCTTTTTTATATTGGAAAACCTATAATTTCTCTAAGGACAATAGAATGTATGGTTTACTCTTGCTAGAGTTTCATGAGCATTTTTGTTCTCTTTTTATAAAAAAAAAGGATAACAAAACATAAACAAACAACATAACATGGAAGAAACAAAACTTTAACCATAAATTAGGTACTCTTGGGCATTAAAAAGTATGTAAAGAAGAATTTGAAAACAAAAAACTGCTACATTAGCAACACTGAACAATTAAAAAAAAGCAAATAAAACTTGTTTACTGTGCTATTGCAAGTAAATAAACGTTTGCGTGTGTGTGGTGCATTCATTTTAACTTTTTAAACTAAATTTAACGATCTAACCGTACGTACAACTAGCCAATAAAACCACAGGTCTTCTATTGCTCTCTCTCGCTCTCTCTCTTCACGACCCTTTTCTCGTTCTCTCATTGAACAGGACATGAATGATGATCTCCAATACAAAAAACACGAATACTTTATGGTATGCATTTCAAAACAAATACATACACAAGCACAAGTGAATACATGGGGGAGGGGGGTAGAATGACTATTTTTTCTTTATGCATGCTTGCATGCATGCATGTATGCGTGGTATGTGTGTGTTATTCTGTTTAAACCATGTTTTTATAGCGTATTTCCTAATTTATATGTTTATCTATACTTTAAAGCATTTGTATGTGCGAGTGTATATATGTGAGCATGTAAATTTCTTTATATTTTGTGAGAGGGAGGCAGGAGAGTGTGTGTGTAAAAGAGAATTTGTTTTCCTTTGGGTATACAAACGCAGTTTTGTGGTGTATTTGTTCATGCATGTATTGTTGTTATTGTTATTAATGTTTGTTTGGTTTCTATATCTTGTTGTTGTTGTTGCTGTTATTCTGTACTAATACAAATTGGTTGAAAATATACACACATACACTCACAGCCATGTGATTGTGTTTAAAATTTTTTAAGCGAATGCATGCCGGTATTCAAACTGTAAAGAGAATTCATATGCATATGCAGCAGCAGCGTTGGCATAAAGAGTGAGTGTGGTGGTGGTTTATATTCAAATACGGCAACAACAATAATAACAACAACAACAGGAATAGCAGTTAAAAAAAAAGAAAAGAAAAGTGGTACGTTTAAAATATATTTCTACGAGGACTCCAAACGGCTATCAATGATGGCATACAGTTGGCGTTTTATCGCTTTCATTTTAATTTGATTTAAACTTTATTAAACAAATGTAAGAACAAGTTAGGTTAGTACCTATCTTAAGAGTGTAAAGCTCTACTTAGACCAGAGGTTAGGCTCATTGGTCTATCACAAGTCAATATTCATCTCGGGTAGCAACAGTCCTAATAGGATATCAAGAACTTTCGTGCTTATATAGAGTCTGGACTTCTGATTCATAAGGCAACAGATAATACATACATACATACATACACACATGCATACATAATTCGTCATTACAACGCTTTAGTAAGGATTACAATCTAGTTTCTCAAATTACTTATGGCGGGATTAAAATTGTAGGTCGATTCCGAACGAACGCTTTTTTCTTAGATCCTTTTCATGGCAATTTTATTTACTCTCGGGAGTATTTGCCAGAAATCTGCTGAGAGGAAGTCATCGAAGAAATATCTTTTTTTTTTGGTAATTTCTGACCTGGGGTTTGAACTATGGCCTCACGTCTACTAAACCAACGCAAAATCAACTAGACTACAGCGACTTACTGTTAGCCTACAATGTCAATAATATTTCGAGATTATGCACCAGATCTAATCCAGAAAAGCAAGTGAGATTATACCCCGATCCGAAAGGGCAAAACTAAACCGAAACTTTTTGTAAACGGATTTTTGGCACTATGGACGGTTTCCTTTGCAACTTGTATTACATTTTTCCTCCAGATGAGTTTAAAGTCCAAAACTAGAACTCTATGGAGAGGAGATTAGCAAAGAATAGTTTGCATATTCATAAACCTATCCACAAGGGCCTCAAAATGTTTGCCAATCTGGAGAAAGGACAAAATTTAATTGCTTTTGGAAAAATTTGGGAAAATTCCCGATTATTTCTTAACATAATCTCTGCCAATTGATCACTTTTCTCAGTGATATTGAGGCGAGCATGACAAGAATTTCACTACTTAAACGTTGCAATTTGTTAACACAGTACTCGCCTTGGATTGTAATCAACGAAAGTCAGTTCTCACATATTAAAACGTAAACAAACTTGTCTGCGGATGGAATTACGTTCCAATTCATTTCACTGTTCTCAGTGAGCTTGTATTTCGGTTGTAAAAATGGTGAAGAAATGCAGTTTAATAATGCAGGATGCTTGTAAACCACACCAAACAACAGTACATCTTTCAGCTTTCAGCTTGCATTGGCAGCTCTGGAATTGCCTCTGGCTGCTATTCACACAATTTACGGCAATTTTTTTTCTATTGACATAACCATTTAGGTTCGTTTGTGATGGTAATCTTTCAATGACTACATATTTATCACACACGGTGAATTTTCATCATAAAATTTACGTTCACCATTTTTTGTAGCCCACTGTATGAATACATAAAACCAAGCCTATACCCCAATGGTCTATAAAAACGAAAAAGGAGGAGAAATTTTTTTTCTAAAAATAACATTTAAAAATAGACACACTGAATGAAATAACATGTGATGGATTAAATTTAATTCTCCTGAGGTTTTTTTTTTGAACAAAAACAACAACAAACAGCAGAGTTGCCATTCTTTTTTATACAAATAAAAAACAAAAATCTTCAAGAGAAAAATAAAAAATATCAAGGCAAATATAACGATATTGTTTTCAATTTAAGTTTTCGTATGTAATTCTCTAGGTGTACCACAACATACTCATAGTCACTCATATTTACGGATATACAAACATATACGTATGTATGTACATACCTATACATTTGTATAATAAATTGAACAAACATACACAAACACACATTTGTTATTGCAATTACTCATGTGCATGTGTTTCACATTTCCTAGGCTCTGCATTTCTCTTGTATTTACTTTTGGTTTTCTAAAAAGGGTTATCCATCAATAGGTTGCAAAATTGAAGTTAAATAAACCAACACTTAAATTTTCTACGATTTTATTAGAATGCTGGATTATGACCACTAAGTCCTCAGATCCTCCAACGATCCTCCCATACACGCAAACCTGGTCGCCAGCATTAATATTGTCTAACGGTATCAAGCGCATGATCTTTTGTTGGGCCACTTCTTACTTCACTTCAACTTTGATATAAAAACCGTTTAGTCAGGATTACACCTAGCTTCTCACATTATCCATATTGGATGTGTTCATTTTATTCATGAGTGGCGGGACCTGCAGTTTAAATTCGACTCCTAACGAGAGATTATTTTTTGAGAAACTTTTTTATGGCAATTTTCTATTTACTCTCAAAGTTTTTGCTAGAAATCTGCTGAGAGGAAGTTGCCGAAGATATATTTTCCATTTTGTTCGAGATGTCTCAGCTGGGTTTCGAACCACGCTTTCGCATCTAACAAGCCACTACCTACTAGGCTATGGCCTAGACAAATAGGCAACTACGGTTATACCGCTTAATTAAGTGGTAAGCTTCCTTCAGGTCAATTTTTTAAATATGAATGGCTGAGGAAATGCCTCCGGTGTGTAATGCCTATCAAGCAGTAACCTTTTCCGGATGCAATGATTTCTCCTCGATCCATTCTGACCACTCCCAGGCCCAATTAATTAGAGTGAGAAATAAACCTCATCTCTGCAGAACATTTTTTTTTCTAAAATCAGCATTGAAAGCCAGCAAGCCCAAGCTTTGGCACCCAATATACAATAAGCGAATCTATGGTGCTGTGAACAGTTAACCGAATTTAATTGTTACTTCAATTGGTCTTTACATGGAAGGTGATACCAGACCAAATGCCATAATGAGCCGTAAGATAGGCTCAATTGCTGTGAATGTAGTGGAATTCATAAATTCGGAAAATTCGGCGAAAATCTCTCTAAAAACAGGCGCCTCACAGACCGATTTCATCTCTCTTTCAATATCTTCAAATTTCTTTATAATTCGGGCAGTTCCAGACACAGTAGTGTCCTGGTAGGTAGTAGGGTTAGTGGAGTGGAGTGGTAGCTTTGATAACAAAAGCTCACTGGAGCACCTATAAAGGCCCGTTAATGGTAGTCCGCTTGCTCTCTTTCAATAACTTCAAATTTCTTTATAATTTTGGCAGTTCCGGACACAGTAGTGTCCTGGCAGGTAGTAGGGTAGGTTGGAGTGCTAACTTTGTTACCAAAAACTCACTTAAGCATCTATAAAGGCCCGTTAATGGTAGTCCGCTTGTCTATTGGTCGAATATGGTGACCACGACAACCCGAAAAGTGGAAACATTGGAATCATCGGATTATACGCGACAATTTGTCTAACAAACTTTGCGATGATGTTCAGGCCTGACCCCACCCCATCTCTAACTCTTTCAGATTTCTTTATAAGTTTGCCAATTCCTGACACAGTTGAGTGTACTGGAAGACTGCTAACCTATTAATCAAATATTCCGGCCATAATCTCGGGCATAATGCTTTAAAAGTGGCAACGTTTGAGGCAACCTTTCTAAAGCTTTTTTCAACGTTTGTCGATGCATTTTTGCAAATGACAAGCCTTTCACTGAATAACTAACACTTCATAAGGAAGATATTAACCGGCGTGTGTCTGACCTCCATTGCTTTTGAAACCGCTAAAGGCATAAGGCTGTGTGGTGAGAGTGTAGGTGTATTCCTCGTGTCTATTTGTTGTTATTACGTGTGTATCATCATATCGTTTTTAATGGTGGCCGAGTTTTCTAGGCATGCATGCATGGCAACGTACATATTTGTTGTATTTGTGCATTCTATTGTTGTGTTGTATTTACTCATGTTGCATGTGTGGTTGCGCTATTCTTTTAATATTTTCTCTCTTTATTTTGGTTTTCTTTTTATTTTTTTTTTCCTTTATTTTTGCGCTAAAAACGTGAGTTTTTGTTTATGCTGTGTTGGGTAGTGTGTTGTGTGTGTTGTTGCTGTTTTGATGATATTGTGTCACTTGTCCTGTTACATTTAATTTCCACTTCTCTTTCTCTCTCTCCCTATCTCTCTATTTCTCTCTGTTGCTTCCTTTAATTTGTTGAATTTTTATTCGTATAGTAGTTGTTCTCTGTAGAGATAAACGTTAAAACGTTCGTGTTCTTCCTTAAGCCTTCTTTCATGTCAGTTTCTGTTCTGTTATTGTTGTTACTCACGTTAATTCCTTTTTAGTTTTTGTTTTATTTTTTGTTGGTCTGTGGTGTGTGGTTGACATGATTTTGTTTGCTTGTGTTGTTGGTTGTTTTTGTAAATTTTAATGCCCTTTTTTAAGTGACACATATGCCAGCAGGGCAGTGTTTATGAATTTTTTAACTATTTTTCCCACATTATTTTTGTTATTTTTGTTGTTTTTGTTACTGCTGCTGTTTTTGTACTTTTCTCCTTCCCCGGGGGTTGAGTATTAAAATTCATTTTATTTAACCTCACTTTCAAAATATCAAAAAAGTTTTTTGTTTTGTTTTTATTTTCCCAAAAATTGTTTTTAATTGATGCACTCAACTGGCGTATCCGTGATAATAAAAAAAAGAAAATTATTTCGTGAAAATTTGACAACCAACAAGTGTCATCGATAACAAAAACAACTCGTTTCTAGTGACACATTTAAGGAAAGCAGAGGCAATTACTTTCAGTATACATGAAGAAAATTTTGCTTACACAGGATTAAACGCCAAAAATATTGGAATTATTACTCAAGACCAAGGGTGAGCGTCTAATAAGCTTACTTGGTTTGTGTCCTCGCCTTTAACTTACCTACCTACCTATTGCTTAAGTTTTCACAGAGGCGAATGGAGTAGTGATATTTAGCGTCAATATTGCCGTTCCTATTCAATATTGCGGCATAACGCAGGCTTATAAAGAGCACACTCAGAATGAATTCTGACTTAACTGACTAGAAGATGACTGATAAGTAATTCATGAGGATAGGAAAACAGAAATCAAACCCAAAATTCCATGACAAAACCTCTGTGCAAACTATATCATCAGGTCGAAAACCTAGCTGAAATCGTTTACATTTTGAAAGACATAAAATTCATGCATTGTGTAGAGGTCCCTTCGTACTGCAACCCTATGATCCATTGTACTGCCTTCACTTTATAAAAGGTAATCCTATAATGTCTCCCAAAAACTGTTGCCCTGACGACAAACTTCCAGATGTTATACGGTGTTGGTAAGGATAACTCCTTGCCAAACCCGTAGTATACCCGTTATCAAAATGAGCGCTTAATGATGAAATAAAGGATAGAAAAACAATTTAAAACTATTCATGACAGATTTCAATACCAAATTGAGCACTTAAAATGCCCTACTTCGGCTTATGAAATCGCAAATTGGCAATGCCCTAGCAGAAGTAATGCGATATTTGTTTTAAATAGATATTCGCATGTCATTATCGAATAGAAAAATGCAGATCAAAGCATAACAAATATGAAGATACTTAGGTTAGGTTAGGTCGGAGTTGTATCCTCTGGTATCAAAAGACTCACTTGAGCACGCATAGCGGCCCGTTGTGATGCCACAGGTGGACGCAGGCCCTGTACTGACCAAGTTCTACCAAAGCCGGGGAAGCAAGGAAGAATTCGGTCAGCGCAAGGGCTGCACATGACACGGTACTTACAAACATATAGAATTGGTCATTACAACCCTTTTGCCAGGATTACGACCTACCTAGTTTCTAATGTCATTTATTTTGTGTTCCTTTGTTAATTTTTATACATGAGTGGCGGGATCTACACTTTAAAGTCGACTCTGAACGATAGATTTGTTGGCAATTCTCATTTATTCACTGAGTTTTTGCCAAGAAATCTGCTGAGCTTGGTTTCGAACCGAGACCTCAGGTCTAATAAGCCAACATACCTATTAGACTACGGCGACAACATGAAGACAGTATTCACAAATATTACTACCTTTGGTTGCCTATCTGTAACTTGTTTTTAACTTCAATGCAATACATAACATGAGTAGGGGCCATCCCCTGAGTATAGCATTAAGTAAGCAAAGCTTCTTACGAATACACCCAATGCATCAACTGAATAAATGCCCACGAGGGTCTTGTATCTAGGCAACGACAGATGACAATCCTCACATTCTAGAATGCTTAACTGCAAAAAACTTGATTTAAGCAACTGTAAGAAATTCAAAATTCAAAATAAAAAGTTGGGGGAACCCTAAAAAATGCATCCCCAACTGTCTTTTAGAACCCCCCCCCATATAGAGAAGATAAAAATGAGAAAAAAAGTATTTTGCAACCTATTTCTCCAAACAAAAAATATTTTTCCATCTTTTTTTTTTTTGGAAAGAAACAAAACTTATTGTAAATAATGGTTAGACAGGACAAAAAGGAGCAAAACTAATCTACGTCATTTTGTTATTATTTTCCTTTCTAGAATACTTTCTTTCATTAGTGCAGTGCCAAATGACGTCAAACTTCACTGCGTCATTTTCTCAAACGGCAGGATTTAAATGGAGGCAACAACTGTAATTGCAAGTGAAAAACCTTGACTTTTTTGTGAGATATACGGTCGGTTTATGTTTTATAACAAATAAAACAAGAAAAATGACAAAAAAAAAAAATGAAAGACAATAAATTTTATTAAATTCAACACATGTTTTGCAAAAACGAGGAAAATACAAACGATAAAAAACACTGCATATATTCAGGCTGCAATAAAATACTTTAAATACAGTAGGAAAGAAGGGGTTTTCTTAAAAATACTATGTTGATCAGGGGTTACGACTATATAAAGCCTAGAAAAGTAAGAAGAAAATAAAATCGAAAAGAGTTCAAAAGTAAAGCAAAACGCACAAGTAAAGCTATGATTTGGATGAGTTTTTAATTTCCTCTGGATTGGTTGCAGCGGTGAATCTTTTTGAAAAAGTTTTCTACTTCTTTTTGTTACACTTTTAGGGGAAAAAATGCTTCAACGGCAGAGTATTATCTACGTAAACATGATTGCATGATGCAATCCCAAAAGAAAAGTTAAAAGACTGCAAATAGCATGATCTTGACGAGCCATTGACGTCACTTGTCCTCATTGAAAATCCAAAATCGGTTTTGTTATGTGAGTTTTAACACAGTCTTGTTGCAACAATTGTTAACTTTAACTAGAGGCCAAATAAAATTGGTTATCATTTGTTGATAGCGCTCTGAACTGATGGAAACAGTCCTGTCAGAGTATATTTCGAAGGAATATGGCGGAATGACAATATAATTCGCACTAAACAGTCACTTTTTCTGAATGCAATAGCCTTTCGATAATCACTTTTGGATTTTCCGAAGCCCACATGTGACAATTTTGCTTGCTATCATAGCCACCGAGTGAGAAAGAAGGAAGAGGCATCAGAAAATTGTATCCGAAAAATCATCTACAAAAACCGGTTGCTCTAGCACCCAATCAACTCACGGCCTTGTGAACGTTTAGTCGGCTTTAACTTTTGTGTGAGTTCATAAGGGCGGATGTGCAAACATTATAGAACGCCGGGGAATTGAAATTCGTATCATCCAATACACTTTTTTCTAAAAGAAACGATATTTGTGGTACTGTGTACATTTTGAAGTCGCCATAGTCTAGTAGACATGAGGCCACGATTCAAACCCCAGGTCAGACATCTCCAAAAACGAAATATTAAAAAATACTTCGCAGGCATCTTCCTCTCAGTAGATTTTTGGCAAACATTGCCATGAAAAAGATTCTCAAAATCTGCCTTTTAGAATCGACTTTAAACGGTAAGTCCCGTTACTCATGTAAAAAATTAACACACACACACTAAAAGTGGTATGAGAAGCTAAGGTGGAAATTCAGATTGATGTATGTATTTATGTATGTACATTGTGGTATTGTGTGCTTCAGACTGTATTTTCTATGCCTCTTCAGTCTCTTCAATTTTTATAAAACTGCCCACTTCCACAGTAGGGTGACCATGGTTACCTCGTATTGTTTTAAAAGTGATCAGATTGGAAGCATACATCAATAGAAAACTGACTAGAAAATCAGTTTCAATTCCTTTTACAAGTTGTCCATATTTGTAAATGGGAAATCTTGCACAGAAAAATGACACTTGAGGCCAGAGGTCAGCAATGAGTATTCAAAAAGATGAGTAGCATCCAATCACACTCATAATTGCTGATACTTGTATACATTTATACTTATTTTAATATCATGGCATCCCTCTACTCATATTCAAAATTTGAAGTACTCATCATACTCATACTTAACAACACGTATGATGTTATCGACTTCGACTCTCCTTTACTTAACATACATGCACGGCTCACAAAATGAGTATGATTCGAGTACGAACATTAAAGTACTCACTAGAAGGTAGTGTGTTAGCACTTCTTGCTGCTCCGTCTATCTTGCTAATGTGTCTTTTTTCTTTTGTTGTAAATGCAACAATAACTAAGACGGACAGTAAATTTTGATGAATGATTCGAGTCATTCGAATCATTTCTACATATTTTTCTAAATTTATGAATCTAAATGAGTAGGCTTATGAATCAAACATATTTCGAATGGTATAAGTTTGATGTTAACATTGTACGCATACTCATTGCAACCTGTACTTATAAATCAATGTTGTAATGAGTATGAATGAATCACGAGTACATGGTTAAATTTCAATATTGTTGACTCACTTATATTCAAAATTTCATGGGTACTCATGAGTAGCGAAAAAATGATTCACTGCTGATCTGTGCTTGAGACTAACAGATCGCTGGTGTGGTGGGTTTAAAGCCAACCCATTCGACAGATTCAGATTAAAAACAAATCCTCTGGAGCATCTCCTTATGGGTAACAGTTTTTAAGTTACAAAAAAAAAAAAAAAAAAGAAAAAAATCTTTTTTTTTTTTTTTATTATTATGCGTCACATTTAACCCATTGTGCAAAGACCATTTGTTGTTGCATAAAACATACATGTGACTAGCATCATGTTGTACTGCCTCCTGCCTTCATCGTATTGTACACACAATAATAATGCATTACAGAGTATATTCGTTGGACATAACAATTGTTGTTAAAGTCATTATATTTTTGTATTTTCAAAACAGACAGACAGAAATATTATAAATTATTATTGTTGTTGTTGTTTTGTTGTTATTTAAAAAAATTTTTATTGCATTGTTTTCGTAATAAATCCCTAAAGATATGTTTACACAAATGTATTTACGACGACGTGCATAACAAATAGCCAACAACTAACTATGCACACACTATCAAAATACATATTTGTGTATATATAGCTGTATGTGTGTATATACTATATACATACACATATACATATAACAAATATATTTATAAGAATAAAAAAAAAGAGCCAGAGATTTAAAATAAAAAAATAAAAACTAAAGAGAGCTGCATACATACACATGAAAAGAAAACATGTGACAACACGCAAAAAATGCCAGTGTGTGTGTATATGAGAGTTTTGTTGTGAAATAATAAAGAGTGACAATAATGGTCATATTTGTAGCATCTTTAAATATAAAATATGTAAAAAAACAAGTAAGCAGCGGATAAGTTTAAGGTACGTAAACAAAGAAAAAAATATTTTAAAATCTTCTCTTCTCTCCTTGTTTTTAATACCTTTTAAAGGTAAAGAATAATTATTTATTTTGCATAAGAACTGACTTTACCCCACCACGCACGTCCGGAACCTTCAAGGCGTTCATCATCAATGTAAATTTCATCTCTCGGTGATAGATTAGACGACGATGCTGCTGTTATGCCTGTTGAGGATTTAGAATTCTGCAATAAAGCAAAAGTAAATTTTTTTTTGAATTTATTATTACAATAACAATGTTAGAGGATTTGAAAATTTATTTTTTAATTAAAATTTTTTACTTATGTTTTCTAAAGAATACTTTTCGTTTTGTCTTGTTTTTCATAATTGAGAATTTTGAAAGTAGACTTTAATAAATGAATTTATTTGAAAGCCTTAAAATAGACAATGAATTCTTTGTAGGATTTAAAAGGTATTTGTATTACGGATTCATTTGTTTGTTCTCAATAACAGAAAATGTAGGTAAATATGTACCTCTACGGTAAATGATCCTATTGAGTTGAAGATAGTAGACTAAGGAAAATAAAATCCATCAGAGATGGGGCTGGTATAACTCCATAGAGGATATTATGAGGTTACATCAAGTTTGATTCACATGATAAGCGTTATAGAACACGAAAACAGATGCAAGATTAATCTTAATCGCGATGCAATTCTCATTGCTTAGCAACAAGTCGCCATAGTTTAGTAGGCAGAGTGTTTATTAGACGTAGGCCCCAGGTCAGATGTCTGCGACAAAACGAAAATCAGAAAAATATTTCTTCGGCTACTTCCTCTTAGCATATATCTGGCAAAAAGAAGTCTATCGTTCAGAATCGACTTTAAACTGTACGCCGCACGCTACTCATATATAAAATTAACACAGACAACGACAACATATATACATAAATAGGGTGAGAAGCTAGGCCGCAATCCTGATTTATGGGTTGTAATCGCCAATTATGTATGATCTATATGGGCGACGTCTAGATAGAGGTCGCTGTCCACGAAAAGAAATTGATACCAAGCATACTTAGGCCTTATCAAGCCCATTATGGATTTTCCCAAGGATCTGATATCATTTGAAGCATCTTATACACCAACTGTCTATTAGATACCAATGCGTTCATCCTCCGCTGACATAGTGCTAATCATGTAACCAATACAGCTCATAAAGAATCCGTTTTTTTCTATTTCAAATAAAAGCCTTCCATTTGAGTGTCCATGACGAAATGTTCAGTAATGGCACCAATAATCATATGGCACATGTTTCTTTGGAGTTTGGGCGAACTTTTCGTGTGCTTTCTTGCCAGATTTGGCCAGAATTATACGCTACTCTGTCCGTATCCGAAGCCACTCCCCCAGTGTTGATATAATCTCGATCTATTGGTTACATGGTCGTAGATTTTTGAGAGAGTTCTTAATTTAGTGGCCAGTTCATCCATTTTAAAGTTATCTGGAATTTCCCCAGCGCTCATGTGAGTGTCATACCTATCCCCTATATTTCATAGGGAAAATTGCGACAGAATGTAGTTCACGTCTGGCTAGTTCATCTATTTTACAATTACCTCGTACTTGTGAATTTCATATCGTCCCGCAATTTCATTGGAAGTCCTGCGAGAGCTATAAACCGTACTGGTGTTCATTACGTTACAACACAGTACTCTGATATCCATCTGGCTATCACGAAGTACTTTTATTCGTAATCATTACCACAACATGTATTGCCGACACTTCTGCCTGTAAGACGCTGTAGTGATCCTGCACCATTATGAATTGAGACATAATAACTTGGAATTCCTGATCTGTCTCTGGACTTTTTATCATTACATATTCGAATAAAGTACCCGTAATCTAGTAGAGACAAGTGTTCATGGTTCAAACTCCAGCACAGACATCTCGAACTACACGAATTACTTAGTACAGTAGTACTAAGAGTACGAATTAATACTACTTTCGCAACTACTCTTCAACGGCCTTCTGCCAAAAACTTTCGAAGCAAATAAAATCTTAGTCGACGATTTTGGCATTACCGAGCGTTGTATTTTGGTGACTTTCTCTCTTACAGTCTTTTAAAGTCGTAGTCGTCTTTAAACTGTAGGTCCAACCAATCATGGGATGAAATTAACGCATACAACAATGAGTGGTGTGAATAAGCTAGGCAATAATTCCGACTAAAGCTTGAGTGACTAGTTAAGTATGTAACATTGTAACATTCAAAAACAACTTGTAATGCTTCTGTCTTCCACTAAAAAAAGCTAAGAATAATTAAGTCCTAGACATCATTTCATTAGGGCCTTTCATATTTTGATCTTTTAAATACTTTTAAATTGCTTTTAATTTTTTATTGAGTTTTCTGTGTCTTAATAGTTCTTTTTCTTTCTTTTTTAGACAAGCAAGGAGATAACAAATCGGTGAAACTATTGGTAAGTCGACCAAGATATTTTTTAATTTTAATTTTTTAATTACAAAAAAAAAAAAAAATTTTAAAAGTTTTTCATCAAATCTCTGCCAATAACTGAAAATCTGTTAAAAACTCTGAAATATAGTCTTAATATGGCTTAAAAGTAACTTAAATTTGTACATTTTTCGGTATAATTAGCAAAAAACATAGCCATCACTTTCAAAATTATTTTTGAACAGCCTCTACTAAACTACTAAAATACTACTAAAAATATTTGAAACCAATCTGAAAACAATTACAATTACTCTGAACTTACTACGCAGAAAAAACTAGATCTTATATACAGGCTGTAAAAATAACGAACCCTAAAAGTTTGCTTCAATTTTATCAAGCCTTGAAATATTTTCTTTTTTTATTTTATTTAAAATTGTTTTTTCCTCTACGTTCAGCTGCAAATTGTTTTTATTTTGCGTACAATAAGTTTCTCGTTTGTAAACCTAAAAGTAGACTACAACAATTATTCTGTAGTTATAAGGCAGGCACACTCAATTTGTGTTATTAAACTGATTTCATGCCCAATTAGGTTTTGAACCTTTAAACACAAAACAATAACAATACATAGCGCTAACACACAACACAAACATAAGCGCTAACACACACACAAACACACATACACACACAAAAACTATACTAAGCATTGTTTATATTGATGTTAAAAACCTAAAAGTAGGCAATTGTTTTCCTTTCTTTATTTTTTGCTTGTTTTCTCTCTGCAAGCCATAAACGTAAACCTAAATAAACGTTTTTAGGCAAGAGCATAATATAAAATTTTATATAAATTTCCAAGGCTAAATTAATTTTTTTAAATTCTAAATTAAAACAAAAAAGGAAGTCAAATTAAAGGTCGAACGTTAGGTTAGGTTTGAAACAATAATTCTTAAGAGAAAAATAAAAGATTTTCAGCTGCGAATAACAGTTTTAATATAAACATTTTTAAATATACAATTGAACTCCCAAAAGTAGGCAATATTTTTTCTATAAAAATTATGTTTTTACTGTTTACCACATTGCGAGTATGAAATATTTTGCAAAATTTCCAAACAATTTAATATTTTCACTCAAAATTTTCGTGTACATAATTTTTTTAAATCCTAAAAGTAGGCAACATTTTACAACAAAAGTTGACGAAAACTTTTTAAAGATCTTAAAAACATACAAATTCCCTTTTAGGGTTTAATTTTTCTTATGAAATAGAAAACAAGGCGTTTTGTTTACAGAAATTAAAAAATTATTTTATGTGCTAAGCAAAGCTTCTAAACACTATGGCAGATGGCAATCATGTCAGGCTAGAACTTGTTTATGTAGGCAAATCACTTGGGTAATACAAGGATATAAAAGCAGAAAGGCGAAGATTGTCTCTAATAGCACTATGTTTATGAAAAACAGAGATAAAATAACTAAAAAAAAACAGCTTTGAGGGCTAAACATACTTGCTCTATAATATTTAGCTATTTATTTAAGCCTAAGCACACAAGGCTATATAAGCTCCACTGAGTTTTGATAGTCAAAGCCACTTCGACTACCACTCAACCTATCTTAAGCCTAAGGGAGTGATAATAAATCTGTAGCAGCTTTAATTTATAGAAACTGGAATTATAAATTTTCGTGCCTAAAAATAGACTTCAAAATTTTTTTGTTTTGTTTAAAAAAATAATAAAGAAGAATATTGTAAAGGGGATTGCAAGACTTTATGTATGTAGACTGCCAATGGGTACAACTATTCGCAAATATTACAACTATAAAGTGGAATTAGAGGGTAGGGATGCGGTCTTACAGCCACCCGTATTAACCTAAATGCCTACACAGTTTGAATGCTGTATACCTTATGCTTGTGTGTAGGAAATAACAGGTATTCCTAACCCTAGTGGTGGCGCAACAGGCCTTCAATCCAGATTCTTCGAACAAAAATCATCATGAGACTTATTCTGCACTCTACACTCTTCACATTGTTACGTATGAAGTCTTGAGGCCTCGGAATTGATTGTGGAAAAACCATTGGATCTGCAAAAATTTACGGTTTGCGTATCATTTGGTAATATTTTTTTGGCCTGCAAAGGAAGATTATGCACTGGACGGTGTGTAGTTTGAGCAAGAAAGAGCTATAAGCAACAAAAACGATCGATTGCGGCTGTATTGCATAAGTTTCCAGACAACGAAAATCCACGATTTGATGCTTCCAAGAGGCCGTCAAACTTATAGAATTTAGCGCTTTTTTTGCGAGTCCTCGTCAAAATTCGTAGCTATGCGAATAGTTCCCTCAAGTTAGAGGATATAAAAACAAACATTTGTCAAGTTACTGCCGATATAACGCGCAAAGTATGGAGAAATTTGATCAAAGTACAGCTCAAAAGGAGTTCACTTAAATGAAAATGAATTTCGCTCATAATGGCATTGTTTAAGGATCTAAATTAAACCTTCTCTCAACTTTACTTTCGAAAGAAAATTAAATCTCATAACTTAGAATTTTGTTCAAACTTTCATTGCTTTCGAATGGAAATTTTGATGGAAAATCTTAACAGCGCACTATAAATAAAAACGATATTTTAGTTGAGCTAAAAATGAATCACAATTTGCTATTTTAAGCTTCAAATATTATTCAAAAATTCTCTGTAATTACAATTATAAGTTGATATATGCAAAATAACATAATTGTTGCTCCTAAAAGTATGCCAATCATTTTCTAATAAACTTATTTTATTGATATATGTGCATACCTCTATATTACAATTAAAAAAAACCACTTTAACATAATCAAAGGCTTTTAAAACATTCAAAACAATTTATTTAGTATTGTTGTTATAAACATAACAAAACAAAACACAATTTTAAAGCATACTTTTTTGGGATTATTACATAAATAAAAATGTAAAATGACACAAAAATTGAAAGAGAGAGAGAAAGAGAATAACAAACAAACATTCAAGCCTAAAATAATAGAAATTGCAATACAAATAAGCCAACATAGCAATCAATGCATTGAAATGAAAACAAACTAACAAACATGCTAAACAAAAATGAGCATAATACAGCTGTAGGCAAGTAAATAGCATAGGCACGTACTGATAAATAAAATATTGCGGTTATTATGAACAAAATAAACCAATTTTTCTATTACATTTCAAAGAATTTTAGAGAAGTTTTCATTTGTGTGTACTAATTAGCTAATACAAGCTGTATTCCCTTTTACATTTCAATTGTATATGATTTCATTTATTTTAAAAACATAGAAAAAATAAGCACATAACATAAAAATAAAACATATTGACATTAAACATTAAGTGAGTGACACATATAAAATTCACATTCGCATTTTTTTCTCATTTCAATTTCAATATCGATATTCGTTTGCACCATCCCAGCTCTGCAGTGTGCCGGTCTTACTAACCCAGCAAATATTTACTAAATTGACAATATTTAAAAATCATTTTAAAAGAATTCCTATAAAGAATCCATCGTATAAAAGCGTGCGAGCAGCTACTACCACTCAGCAACTACATTGTGATATATGACGTCACAGAAGTCGCCGTAGGCAGTTGTAGGTAGTGTGTTGGCTTATTAGACGTCCGGCCGCGGTTTAAACTCCAGGTCAGACAACTCTATCAACACGAAACAGGAATAAATTTTTAAATTCCTGGCGAAAAGTCTGAGGCAAATCTGTCGTTCGGACTCAACTTTAAACTGTAGGTCCCTCCACTCATCAATAACTGTAACA
>QOCX01000983.1:24936-52725 GCA_005959815.1 Sarcophaga bullata
ATTACGGAATTCATGCAAATTTGTCTGCGTTGTAATCATTCAATGCTAAACAAAATAAACTACAAATAAATAAGGAAAGAGAGTACGAGAGTAAGAGAGAGAGATAGAGAGCATTAGAACCATGATAAAAAATATTGTTTACATTTCTATAACAAACCCAGACAACAAGTTAAAGACATAAACAACACGAACAACATCAGCAGCAGCCATATTAAAAAAAGCAACCACACTGCAACATAATAATGGAGGGATATACACAAAGGGAATGTAGAAGAGAGAGAAAGAGAGAGAGTGAGTGAGAGACTGGCAAAGTAAAATAGTAAAACAGCAACAAATATAATGCACTGCATAGGAAATATGTTGTGGTGAAAATTTTGTTTAAATTTTATTTTTTATTTCGGTGAGTAAGTACGTACCACTCACTACTCACTACCTACTACTAAACCACACTACAAATACAAAGGAAAAGTTGCGATACTTTTTTTTTTTTGAAAAGCATTATGTTGGTGGTAAAGGCAGAGAAGTGTACGTGTGTGTGTATGTTGAATAATTCAAAGCATTGAAAATGTTTTTTGTTTTTTTTTTGTTGTTGGTAGTTTTATAATGTTTATTTACTGTTAAGTCTGCGAGAATAGTTAAAAAATAGAGAGCGCAAGAAAGAAAACAAAAATTATAAACAAGTACAGCGCCATCACTACTGGTTAACAACAACAACCAAACACCAACAACAAAAAAAAAAAAACTACTACAAGGTGTGAATAACCGTAAGCATTTTAGCTGTTCTAACTACTCTATGCTATGGGTTCTCTTCCCTCTCTTGTTGTCTATTCGTTGGCATTGTAAGCATGTTTGTAAGCGAATTTGTTTTTTTTTTTTAAATTTTATTTTAAAAGAAAAGTCTTTTTTCTTTTTTTCTTTCTCTCTTTATTTTTTGACAAACAAAAGATATTTGACGTCTGTGGTGGTGATGGTGATGTTTGTTTCGTATTTTTTTTTTTGCATTTCTAACTGCTGCTGTTGTTTATGTAGTTTGTTGCTTGCTGCTTGCCTCCTACTTTTACTAAGGATGTTGTTTTTTTCCATTTCTCTTTTCTCTTTTTTATTTTTCATTCGTGAAAAGTTAAACAATTTTTCTTTGGTTTACTTTTTTTTTTCTTCTTAATTTCGTGGGTGTGCAAATTATTTACTGATTAAAAAAAAGACAGAGAGAGAGAGAGAGGGAGACAGATGAAGAAGAGAGAGAGAGAGAACGGAGAAAAGACACGGCGTAATTTGAAAAGATTTTTTAAGATGCTATGCACGAATAAAAATCAATAAAATACACGAAGATAATTACAATAAATAAGATGTTAATAGGAGTTGTGTAGGGGGGGGGGGGGGTAGGATTGGGTAGGTGCGTTTTATTTCAAACAAAAATTTTAAGATTATTATTCCGGTTATTTTTAATCGAGTTAACACATCGAATTTGCCCCGAATGTTTCTCTTTGCCTACGGCAAGGCAAGTAAGTAAATGTCAATGCCTTTTCAGTTTTGATTGCCAGCTTTGTTGTTCTAATGGAAGGTTTGAAGATGAATTTGGAAATATGGCAAATGACCGTGAATTTGAATAAATGTGATGTTGGGTCATACCATACATAGAGCATATGAATGCAGTAATTCCTTTTTTTTACCAATTCCGCCATTCACCTGTAACACAACTTAGCTGGCGTTTCAAACCGTCTTTTCTGTAGATTCAGATTTTGAAGATATTTTGAAGCCACCATAGCCTAGTAGGTAGTGTGTTAGTTTATTAGACGTGAGGTCATAGTTTAAACCCCACGCCAGACATTTCCAACAAAATGAAATACAAAAAAATATTTCTTCGGCGATTTCCTCTTAGCAGATTTTTGACAAAAACTCTCTAAGTGTAAATAAAATTGCCATGAAAAGTTTCTTAAACATCCGTCGTTCGGGGTCGACTTTAAACTGTAGGTCCCGCCACTCATGTATGAAAATTAACGCACACAACATAAGTGGTGTGAGGAACTAGGTCGCAATCTAGGCTTAAGCGTTGTAATGACCAATTATGTATTGTGTGTGCGTACACGTTGTTAGAAGACATTTTTAGCCTCTAGGTATATGTACCCAAAGGCCAGTGTCCGTTTATAACAGCCAGGAGGTTCTTAAGATGGACTCTGATTAGGTTTAACGCCAAATTTCGTTCTGTGTTCCTCCTCTCTTTTTTAACAAACCAATTAAGCTTGTGTGAGAGCATCTACAGTGAAACGACTAACTCGTATATGAATTCGTCAGATTTTTCGATTCTATTCCCCTGTACAAGTACGCTCGATGTAACTTTGCCGTATGAAGAAACCAAAGTAATGGAAAACCATTACTTATCCAATCAAAGAGTTCCTTTCATCTCATCACTATTCACATCTCCTTTTCATCACTGTGAATTTTAAAAGTAAACACGCTGAAATCTCTATCCAAATAACGTTCGTTCAGAAAGTCCTTTAACCCCTAAATCTCAAAAAAGGAAAATGTTTCACTTAACTTAACACCTTATGCATTTTCCCACGATATTTGGTAACCCTATTATCCTAGAATCTGCTATAGTAGTACAATAAAATGATTAAAGGAACAGAAATCAAGCTAAGAAATTATGGAAAGAACAAGGAAATGTTTTGCAACACCAGAAGTTTTTTAAGGGAAGGCCATAGATAGTAGGCTCACTTCAGCTTCACCTAGCGGTATACCCGGTAATGAGACGGTGGATGCTCTCGGTACATTAGGTTCATTTTCTGAGGATGTTTTGATAATTGGTCCTGATCTGCCAACTTGCTTCTTGGATTGGTCAGGAAGGAAGGGAGCAGAGGCAACAAGAACCTAATATCGTATACCATACAACTGAAAGGCCTTAAACTACACAATAAATAGGCTGGGTATTGTATGGAGCTTTACACCTCAGTTCGTAAGTCAATTATCAAAGCTTTCAAATATTTGTCTTCCCTACAAATGCTTTCTTTCATTTTATACACAATCGTTAAGAAGAAAAGAAGTAGAAAATTCTAAAAAAAGAAGAGAAGACTATCTTCTATGTACGTAGAGAGAGAAGCATTTCTCCCATAAACATTTATTACCATCCAAATGCTATTAATTATTATCAAATCATGTTCGCTCTTAAGCAAAGTTTTTCATGTTCATGGGAATTTTCTAGGCGTAGAAAATTACACTCTCTTACACACGTACATACATACAGGCACACACACATTAACTTTTAAATCCACTTACACACACATATTCTCACTAAAATATTAAAGTTTTTCTTTCCTCATGCAGTAATAATTTCTAGCCAATGTAATGCCATTAAAATTATGTAAATTACTCTTTCTACCTCTGATCCCTCTCTTTCGAACTCTCTCCCTCTCTCTTTGGTTTGTCTTTTATTATCTCCATGGTTTTTTTGCTGCGGCAGGTTTTACACAGAAAATAAAGAAGGAAAATAATGTTGAGAGAAAATCTTTATTGTTTTTGTTGTCTTCGGCTTTTTTTTCTCTTTCTTATACTTTTAACGCCATTCATGGCAGCTACTTTTTCGTTGTTGTTGTTGTAGTTACTCTTTTTTTTTCTTTTTTACTGAAGGTTCTTGATAAAATGCCAAAAACATATTTTGTTTGAATGACTCGAAAAAAAAAGAAAATTATGAGAAAATGAGCAGCAAAAACAAAAACAAAAACAAAGAAGAAAAGTATTATAATGCGGTTTTTCATCATGCCTCTCACAAATTCAAAGCAGAAAAAAAACAAAAAAAACTTAAGCCTTAAAGATATGCTTAATTTTTTTTTTTTTTACATACAACTTAAATTTTTTATGACACAAACATCATCAAAAGCAACGGAAAGATAAAGAGCGATGAAAAATGGATAAAAAAATTTTATTTTATTTAAATTTAAAAAACAAACCCTCCACCCTCCTCTCTCCTCCTCCTCTTCCTCTGGTTGCTTTAAGAGTGTTATAAATAGTTTGTTTTTAGGTTCAGCTCCTAAAGGTAGGCCACATAATTTGTGTAAATTTTCCAACGGTAAAGGTGAAATAGTCCTTGACTAACAATTAAAGACTTTAATGAAATTTCATGGAAGTAAATTGTTTTCAAGCTAACAGCAGTCACTCATAAAAAGCAGTCGTGTTTGGACTAAGTAAGTCAGACAAGTGGTTTCATAATACAGACACTCGGGTTTTGTATTGAAAACGGAATTATCCGTTAGTGTTAATAGGTTATCTATCGAATTTCTTTCGACCTCCATTGCTAGCAGCACACTACACTTAACTGCCATACGATATATCTCCCACATGAACTGTAACTGTAATGAACTGAATGTAATGGCCCGGCGGATTTATCCCCCCTGAATTTGCATTGCTTAATTGGCTACTATTACCTTCAATAACTTCTCCATCGCATTCCCTCAATTCATTCCCTACTGTTCGCATTTAGTCTCTCATTGATCCCTATTCTTTAAATAACATCTACACTGCTTCCCATGTATTCTGAGACATTCGGTTCACCTCCATTACAAGTCTTTGCGACGTAGTAAAAGCTTTGGGCATTTGAATTAACCATGTTCTACATATTCTGAGATATCGCTATTGCAATGGTTCAGGCATTTTCCTTAACTGAGTGGAGTGGTAGTTGATTTGCGCTCCATAGCGTTTAATAAACGATTTCTCAATATTTGGTATTTATTTGTAATACGTTCCGGACGGACTCTGTCTACCCAACTTCATTCTTATTTACGCAGAAGTGTTTTTCAATAATTTTTGCATATTTGAAACAAGCACAGTGCAATAGAGGAGTATATCAGACCATTAGGTCAACAAATATCCCGACTGGCTTAACTTTAAGGGTATAATCGGAGTTGAAGGCATTGCAATGGTGATCAGAACAGAATCTTGATCTCAAAACTTTGTATGATGAACCGTGATAAACAGACTTTTCAAAAGACCTAAATATGAGCCGGTGTACAATGTCTGAGGTCACTTAGATTCTGAAGCTCATTTTCTACAGGCATGGATTGTGCTGGATGCCTTGAATGTTTAACTCGTTAATGCCAACTTGAACTGCAGGCTTCAATTTAAACTTTAAATTGGTTTGAGACCTTATTGCCAAATAAGGCTGGATGCTAAAAGAAGTTTTAAGTCTGCAAGTCCCACTTCAAAACGTCAAAACTCTCATCAGCTTACAGATCTCACTTCATTATCAAATGTGATCGAATTGTGTTTAGGCGGGATAAAAATCAAGGTTAGGACAGTCTTGTAGAGTCCTTTTTGGTAGCGTTGCCAGATAATCGTTTGCTATTGTTGCTGCCGAAGTATTATTCAGTGCCAATAAGCAAGGCCTCTTGGAAGAGGAGTGGATTTTACAACAAACGTGAGACGCTGTACTGATGCTAACGTCAAGGAAAACACTCGAAGAACTCCAGTTCTGGTGCCTCAATGTGAAGAGAACAGATGAAGTGATGAAGAACTTTGCTTACTGAGTTCAATTCTCACCAAAGTGTGGCTCTCTCTTTATTCAAAAGTATCGTGCCAATAAGCACGATCTCCCAAAAATGGTGTGCATTTTACAGCAACCACAAGACGCAGTACTGATGCTAATGCCAAGGATAAAGTGATGAGGAACTTTACTTATTGAGTTCAACTCTTTCAGCACAGTGGCGCTCTCTGATTTTTCAATATTCGTTGTTGATGTTGACAAATCTTGGATGCCAGGGGCAGTGGGATTCGTGATCTTATTATTTAAAAATGGATTGGAAACAGCGTTGTGGCAGAGGACTTTCTTCAAATTCTCAGTACGTTCTGCCTAATTGGCAGTTTTGTTTTAGGAGCCCTTTCTTACTTACTTAACTGGCCACTAACAACCCGATTAATGGGTTTCGACCTGCTTTTAGCCATACTTCGAGGCGCCTTAGCTTCTTGCGCTCCTTCGCCTGTTCGTCACACCAATTGATGGATGCCCTTTACAAGCCCTATTATAGAAAATTATGTATTGTTGAGTGTTTGTACTGAGCATACTGAAAAAGGGAACCACTAAGCGGCTATAATATCATGATGGCAGTGTTAATCAAACAAATAGAAGAGAACAGACAGATTAAGCTTAAAAGCGAAGTGTTACTATCTCTTTAAAATCTATCAAGTAAACCGTTATAATGCTAAAAGTTTTCCTATCTCAAATACTCTCAGACTTACGAGAAACTAGGCAGAGCAATTTCCATGGCCTGGAAACAATAGGGAACTTGTTTACCTAATAAAGTATTAAAGAACTACAAGCAAACAACTTTTTTTCTTTCAGAATCCCTATGAAATTGTATGACAGCAGGCATCAAAAATGCCTTTTAAATTAAAAGCCAGTGATTTCATTACGCAAAAAACCAAAACAAAAAAAAAAAAAAAAGGAATTTTTTATCGTTATTTGGCTGCCAAAAACTGAACTAGAAAATCTAATTTGAAATCTATAAGACGGAATTTTATTTTTCCTTCTTCTTTCTTCTGCTTTACGGTTGCCAAACAAGAAATGACATTCGTTTTGGGTCGCTGTCATTATATAATAAATATTTGTTGCCTGCTTTTTGGCTTTTTTCGTTTGGCAGTTAAAGAATGAAACACGACAGACATGTTAGAAATGCTACACGTTTTTGTCAATCGAAGGGAACTTGTTTGCTTCAATTTATATTTTTTTCTATTATTTAAGCATCAAAGAAACTGAAAAAAAAGAACCTAAGAGCTCCTTAAAGTATGCTTCAATACATGGTAACGTACTAAGAAAGAAATAAAAAAAAAACAACATCCTTCAAATGTCAAATACAAGAAAAATTTTAGTAGAAAAAGAACTCCAAAATAAATAAATAAAAACGTACAGTACGTAAAGTACAGGACGACGTAAAGAATAGAAAAAATAACCAAGAAAAAACATGTTCGATTCCTTTTTATTAGTCAACGGAAACGTGACATGAAACTACGGTTCAAACGCGCACAGACTTTTCTTTACTGAACTCTTGAACAGCAGAGGTTCAGAGAACAAGAAAATATTCTGTTTCTGTTTGTTCGTTCGGTTTTACGGATTTGAATAGTTTTGATGTTAAGCTTTTGTATTCTTTTCTTTTTTAATATCATCCTTAAAGTAGGCAATGATGTTTTTATTTTATTTTTATAGCAAACACTTGCCACCAATATGTATGCTCTGCTTAAAAGCACCTAAAAGTATGTTGTACAATTTAAGATGTGAGAAAAATAATTTGAAACGTAATTGAAATCGAGTAGTACTACACGTGAAACCAATTAGTATGTTGAACTTTCTTTCATGTCATGTTGTACACAATCATTAGCCTTTGCTGCAAACTTGTTTAAATGAACACCCGTTTGTATTTAACTTCTTTCTTTAATAGAATTTGCAGCAGAGAAGTGCAGAACCAGACTGGTGTATGTAGTTTTCAGACTCTTGTAAGTAATTCTGTGTTCATACTGAGGTCAAATCTCCAGTGACTTAGCAACAGTAGGTTCTCTGATTAATCTGACCTGCTGTATGGTTCCCAAGGCACTAACAGCCTTGTCTTCAATAGAGGAAACTGAGGCCCCGACCATATCATCGACTTCGTTCTAAGTAATCTTATGCTTGTCTTTGCTAACCTTTCAGAGACTTAACCTGCGTGATTAGGAAGAAAGCTAAATTAAGTCTCACTCCCAAGGATAACTCATAGATCAGGCCGACAATCTGCACTACCATTTAACTATACAGTTGGAATACATTGTCGGATATTTATGACTTGACACAGAAAATGGCTCTTCAATGACAGAAAAGACACCGATTTTGATAAGGAATGCTCTTAACGAGGGAACTGAATGCTTAAGAACCGATATGCAAAGGAAACATGGCATAAACGATGTAACAACCTAAAGAGAAGGGTCACATGCAGTGTTATACACAACAAAAGTGATTAAATAAGACATCAGCAGGAGCATGAGCCGCAACCAGTCATCACTCAGCTCATCCAAAGAATAGCAGCGGCAAATATGGACAAATTTTCAGGTTGTAGGGACTGCCAACCGTCTCGTTAGTTAATCAAACTTTGAGGTACCTGTTGGAACAATTGCAAGAACCAGATATCTCCGTATATCTTGCAAATAGAACAGGCTGCTATGAGCCTACAGGACAACAAAGTATCTACCTGAAAAGATGCTCAGATTCGTTTTGAGTTGACGACCAACTAAAAGAGCTGTCTGATGACGATAGGTGGAACGAATTCATACTTAACATTTCGAATGGAAGACTCGGTACATTTTCAGGGGATGATTTAAGGCAATATTATACAACCATTTGGTCCGTAGCTTCATGCATAGACTTCTTCAGTAGATTTTTAGAATAACAGTGGAACAATCTATAGAACGGCTCTTGGACTTTGAGAATACTTTCAACAGTCAATTAATCAAAGCACTAAGATGTAAAGGTGTTCGGGAGAAAGGACATGTTACTAGAATGGGATACTTTAGAACCAATGTGGTGATATATTCGCCGCAACAGGGCCCTGAACAATAATATATCAAGCGAATATCAACCTAGTTAGAGGAGGTTTTGAGGTTTGATTGAAGCGTACCACTTCTGTTTACTTTATCAAAATCTCACGGACATCCCAGCAGATTGGAATTGAGAATAAAATTCACAAAACAAAAACAATGAAAGTAAAGATGGTGGCGAGAGCTTCGACAGTTATTTTCGTGACATGAGGAAGAGAATCGACCTGTCGCAAAACTTGAAATTATTTTCATAGTTCAAGAGCTAACAATCCCCTCCCCCCTCACACCGTTTTAACTAACAAATTCATGGCAGTTATGGCTGCATTCTTTGCCCCTACAAAATACGAAAACTTTAATCAATTCATTACCAAAATTATATAAGTAAACAAACTAAACTAGACAAACGTACAGTAAAGTCAATAAATTTTTTAATTTATTTGGCATTTTGTTATTATTTTTTTTCGTAACATACTTTTGCTTGTTTTTTCTTCCTTTTTGCGCATTTTAAATCCCCCAATGGTTGAGGAGAGTGAGGAGAGATATTTTATGAGTGTTCAAGGCACTATACAAAACAACAAATTTATGCCAACTCCTAAAATAGGCTAAGTTTTTTAGGATCCCAAAAGTAGGCTTTATTTTTCTTTCTTTTTGAACTCAAACCCCCAAAAGTATACTTTAGTTTCTGTTTGCATTAATTTATGACCCAAACCAGGTGGCATCATGAACAAGTTTCACAAAAACAAAATGAGAATTTATTTTGTTTTGCACACGCATACACTGGACGCTTTGCCTCGGCTCCACCATTATTTTCTCTCGGAGTTGAAATGAAATTTTATTCGATAGAAGAGTCTTGTTTAAATCAATTAAGATATTAAAATCATTTCTTTTAATTTGTTGTCGTATAATAATAAATGCTTTAGAAAAATGAGAGAGGAGAGAGAGAGAGAGAGAGAGAGAGAGGAGAGAGAGAGAGAGAGAGAGATAAATAAATAATTTCCTTAAATTCAAGAGAATTTTTAAATAAAAAAAATTTTTCTTTTCTTTCTTGGAACATGAAATGCAAAAGTTCAGTTCTCTTCTCCAACCCAGACTAGTTAGTTCTTTGGATTCACCTTCATTTGTTATTCAAAAAAAGAGATTTGAATTTAATTTTTTCTGTTGTTGCTCCTCTTCTTTTCCTTGAATCTCTGTATAGAAATACGTACGAATTACTTGGAGAAAGACATTCACGTTCGCATTCATACCGAATATGGAGTATTTCTTTACCTCCCCAATAAAACAAGTGTTTGGTTATCCTTCTCATACAACTCAGCTATTCATTCATTCATTCATTCACATTTAGTCAGTCAGTCAGTCATTCAAATGCTGTATTCAATTTCTTATTCATTCTTTAAGTCATACATTCATTCTTTCATTTATTCATGCATTCATGCATTCATCCATCCATTCGTCTATTCATTAAGTCTTGTGTATGAATTTTACATTTGCACACAAACACTGTAGCACTGGCACTGGTTCTGGCACTGGCACATTTGCAACCAGGATGGATAATGATGATGTATCACTGGGATTTCTTATTAAAACAACACAGCATCTAAGGTCTGAGCTGGGCATTATTAATCACTAACATTAAAGACAACAAAAAAAAATATTTTCCATCCTTTAAATGTGTCAAGGGACTGAAATTCTGTGTTTTTCGTTGACCAGCGCTGTTTTCTATGTACGTGAGTATAATATCTGGTTATAGTTGATAGCAAATGGGGTGGATATTTTATACATGGTTTGTATCTTCAATAACTCTACGAACTCAACGAATCTTCAAGTTTACAATACAATTATCGATTTAAGTTCTACTTGTTGATGCTGGAGTTTTTAAAACCTTGAATTCTCCCTCGTCAGTATAAAACAAGTGAAGCACAGCTTGTAGTACGTTTAAAGCAGTAGCACACTTGAAACTGTAGCGCGTTTAAAGAAGTAGCACCTCTGATATAATAGCTCTTCAGAAACTGTAGCTCATCTGAACTGAAGCAACAGCGACACATCGGAAGACGTAGTACATCTGAAGTAGTGGCACCTCAGAAACTGTAGCACATGTGAAGTAGAAACACTTTTGAATCTGCAGCACATACGATGTTGTAGCACTTCTAAAACTGAAGTACTTTTGAAATCACAGCACACCTGAAGATGGAGCATAGATGGAGTTGTAGCACTTCTAAAACTCCAGCATATATGAAGAAGTAGCACTTCTGAAGGTGTAACAATGCTAAAGCTGTAGTACATCTGGATTTGTAGCGTAGCTGAAGTAGAAGCACTTCTGAAACTGTAGCAGATCTAATGCTGTACCACATCTGGAGCTGTAGTGCATATGAAGCAAATCTGGAGCTGTAGCATATATAAAATAAAAGCACTATTGAAACTGTAGCACAACTGATGCTGTAGCATATCTGAAGTAGAAGCACTTCTGAAACTGTAGCAGATGTAATGCTGTAGTATACCTGGATCTGTAGCACATCTCAAATAAGAGCACTTCTGAAACAGTATCACAGTAGCAGCACTTTTGAAACTGTAGCAAAACTGATGCTGTAGCACATCTAGCACATCACAGTAGTATCACGTTTGAAACTGTAGTAAAACTGATGCTATAGCACATCTAAATCTTTGTCACGTCTAGATCTGTAGCATATATGCAGTATGGGCAGCTCTGAAATTGTAGCAAATCTAATGCTGTAGCACCTCGCAATCTGCAATATGTTACATGGCATGGGTTGCTGGTTGCTTCAGTTAAATTGGATACTAGCCATACATTCTAGAAGAAAGCTCAACCAGAGGGTACGTGCAATATTATTAGATTCTGTCTGACACGTATGGATAAGAAGAGAACCGATTTACTTCTAAGCTCAATTGAATTTTAAAGCATTCTAATTGAAAACTATGTTATGTCCGTTATATCGACATTTCCATCTCTGTTACCAACTCATTCCTTCGTTTTGATGAATAAATATTTGAATTTTACTTTTGTGCGAGAGTGTGTGCGTTTTTTGCTCGAGAACTGAATTTTTAAATATTTCTTTCGATTTGAATCTCTTTACTTCGCTCTCTCTCTCTCAAAGAAACATTAATTTGGCACAGAAACACATACACAGACATACACACTCCCACACATGAATACAACCAAAATTGTAAGTAAGTATGTCATGCACATACATTCAGACTTAACTGCATATACAATTACTCGTTGTTGTCAAAATAACGGCATTAATAAACAAATACCCCCAGACAATAATTTCTCTTTTTCGATTTTTTGTCTTGCTCTCTATCTGTGTGTGTCGTAGAAATACTTAAGTAAAGTAAGTAAAGAGACATCAATAACGAAATGATGTTTTGAGTGAGTCAGAGTCTCTATAATTATGATTTTTGTTGTTGTTGTTACTGGGGTCCATATCAGTTGTTCTACTCTTTCTCTCCCTCTGTCTCTCTCTCTCTACTATCAATACTACGATTACTATTTGAACAGAACCTTGTACTTATTTATGCTTTGTTGTTGTTTTTTTGTTTTCTTTCTCTCTCTCTCTCTCTCTCTCTCTAGCTATACAGTTTTGTAATACGATCTCTGTGTGTGTATAGTTTCCATAAATTTTAAAGTATACTTTTAGGGATCTAAAAAATGAAAAAAAAGAACAGAAAAATAGAAAAATAAACAAAAGAATTCCAAAGTAAATCATTTTACAAAGACAAATTGCTTTAAAGCTTCTTTCCCTTTTTATATCTCTTTGATTTTGCAAGTGAAGTATTGTATAAAAGGGGAAACAAGAGATTTTCTGTGTGTGTTTGGGTATGAGAGTGTAACAAAAGGAGACAAATTAGTGCATAGAATAGTAGTGTGATATCGTTATGGAGATCGAATCTCTAAATTAAATTTCAAACGAAATAAGTTTCTTTAAGATAAAATTTGACGTTTGTTTTGAAGGAAAACAGGGAAATTTTCTTTCATAAATCTTGATCGTAATAATTTTACTACTTATCCTGTTTATTATTATTGGAAAATGCTGGCCAGAAAGAATTCATTTACATACCTGCAAGGAAAAGATCAAAAAAGGATAATTAATCATATTGTTTAACAAAAAATACAAGAGAAAAATGTAATTTAACATAATTATGATATAAACATTAATGATATATGCCTTAAAGTATGCTGTAGCTATTTATTTTTTCCGTTTAGCATTGCATACTTTCAGGCGTGTCACACAAAGAAGCCTATTATAAGGCATTATGTATGCATCACATGTCACAGTTATTATTACATGCTGAAGTATAGATATGCAGGCACAAGTAGATATTATCACAAAAGGCATCAGAATATCTGATTCCTATCGACCCCTAATTCTGAAACCATATGCAGCTTCTAGAGACACCATTTTTAGACTCCCAATGTCCACCCATGAAGCATCAGTGGAATTATCTTACTTCATTGGCTAATACAACCCTTCAGTTGGGGTGGTTACAATGTAACCACCCATGCTGACTGTGCTAAGATAATTGATGAATAGCGGGACTTACAGTTTACCGTCGATTTCGGATTGGCTAAACATTTTCATGGCAATTTAAGCCAACGTACTACGTACTGGACTACATACATAATCGGCCATTACAACCCTTCTTTCAGGATTACGGCCTAGCTTCTCACATCATTCATGTCGTGTGTGTTAATTATATACTTGAGTGGCGATACGTACAGTTTAAAGTTGATTCCGAATGAAAGATATTTGAGAAAGTTTTCTTGGCAATTTTATTTACTCTCCGAGAGTTTTTGTCAAAAATCAACTGAGGATGTCGCCGAAGAAATATGTTTTTTCATATTTCATTTTGGTGTCTACCCCGGAATTTGAACCGTGGCCTAAAGTCTCATAAGCCAACACACTAGCTACTAGACTGCGGTGAAGTACTGGACTATGGCAACTTCAATATGACACGAGGCGTTTATCCAAGAGTTCAAGAGCAGTTTAAATCTGCCTTTCATCACTACAGTGGATAAGTGTCGTAGACTCAATTGTCTTATATGAGTACCCAGAGTATAATGTCCGGCAATGACTTAGAACTGCGCTAAACACAGTCCTCTAGAGGTTAAACAGACTTTCCAGGAGCTTTTCAACTAGCCATGACCAAATTTGCTGCGTTATCACGCGCGAAACCATTCACACGGCGCTTACGGAATCTATCACTGTATTTGTAACCTATAAGCTCATTGTATATCAATGGGCACTACCCACACGAAACCGCAATGCTTCCCTTTTTATCACATTCAGTCACTTTATCTGCTTTGCAGTTTCCCGGTTTGTACTGTCATCTTGCGGCTGTCGTAGACTGTTCTAGAGATTCTGGCTCTCGTCTGATTATTAGAAAAATACGTTATAACCTATTATAGTGCTATTATTGTCCTAAATTTTCATTTGAAAGTCTGCAAAGGTCCGATAGCCTTATCGAATGGACAGGCTCTGAAAAGATGCATTCACCGACAGCTTTATCCAGTTATGAAATCTTCGTACACATTTGTATGAAATCATGAAACTGTTTAGTACTCACGAACTCAAGTGATTCATTGCAGCAGGTGTGCAATGGTCTCCGCTTTTCGGAGTTTTAACGAGTCCTCAATAGATCTCATTCTATTGAAAGGATGGGGAACTTGTTTTGGATAACCAAGTTAGGATCATTTGAAAACCAAAATTTGTCAAGTTATTGCCAACATATCACACGAAATTGTGAGCATTTTTTAAAGGTTATTTTGAACCTTTTGAATTAAGCTTAGGATCCTGCTAAAACTTTTGCTTCTGATTATTTTGTTTTTATGGCCTTTTATGTCAACCTCTTTTTTTATAACAATTTGCCTTCATAAGCCTTTCTATTCATATTACTTGGTTAACACCTAAAAAAAAAGGAGGAAAAAAAACGAATGAATTCCCATTTGAAACCTCCGGCCTCCTGCAGAGAACACATTCCAATACGAATAAATTTTAATCAAAAAGAAAAAAACTAAGAGGCAGCAGCAAGAGCATTAAACGAAACCAGAACGAGAACGAATTGGTTGTGTTGACGTATAATTTTTTATTACACTGTATACAGACGTATGTATATTGGGAATACGTGTCTTAAATGTGCATTAAATAATCACAAGTAAAACAACAGCTCAACTTACACAAACAAGCACACACACACAACACACACACACAATCTCTTTGGTAAACATTACCATACGCACGCTCTCTTTATTTATGAGCCACTAATATAGGCAGCAGGCAGGCAGGCAGGCAGCCATTCATATTGTATTATGCCGTTGTGAGTGGGTGGATTGTGTTGGTATGGTAATGGTAACGGTAATGATAATATTTATGTATTTGTAGATTTAATTGTATACGAGTGTGTGTGTGCGTGTGTGCATGTTTTGGATGTGTTTGTTGTTGTTGTTGTTGTTTTATTTATTTTCATTTCATTAATACTCTTTAAGTTGTTGTAAAATAAGAACAACAAACAGCCCAAAACTATAAATACAATATCATAAGTAAATAATTGTAAAGATAGCGAGAGTTGGCGAAAGAGAGAGAGAGGGAGGCAGTTAGCAAGTGTAAGAGAAAAGGTTAAACCAAGAGGATAATAGAGGAGAGCACAAAGTGAAAAAAGTTCAACAAAGCTAACAACAACAACAACAACAACAACAACAGCAAGAACAACAAGAAAAAGATAAAATATTAGAGATCAAGATAAGCAGTAAACTCTCTTCTGACTTGACTACATATTCGGTAAATATAATGTCAGTTAAAGAATATTTGTTGTATGTTAACTCCATATGTGTGTGTGTGTATGGGTGGGTGTATGTGTTAAAGAGATAATAATACTGTATTGCCTTACAACAGCTGCTTTTAAATGAGCATTAATATTGGAAAACATACATACATACACACATACATACACACATACATATATATACTTTGGCATACAATCACAATTCCCTTCCTCTTCTTCTTCTACTGTGTTATTAAAATCATTGTATATTAAACCCCGCCATTAGAACTCCAAAAACACACTCTCACTTATATTGTTACTTGCAGGTGTATTTGTTTACTTGAAGGCTTTAACACATACGGAGTATGTATTGGTACATATGCGAATGTGTGTGTGTGTGTGTATTTATATGCTTTTAAAGGTAATTGCTAATGAGCAAAAGGCTTATCAGCTCTCTATTCTCTTCAATGTCTAAGACAGAAATTTGTAAGCTATTGAGATTGTTGTGCCTGATGTTTGAGTTTTAAGATAAATAATGTAGCATACGTTTAGGAGCTTGAGCTGGTTAATTATGTGCTAGCTAGCAATAGATAGACAAGTGAGGAAATATTGCAGATAAAACTATTTTTTTTTTAATTCAAAATCTTCAATAAATTAAGAACAAAATTTTCTTTTAATCTTTGAAAGTCTTCATTAAAGTCTTAAGTCCCAAGTCTCAAGCAGTTTATAATTGAAAAAAGGCAGTACGATTTGAAGAAAAAGCCTTGTAGGATATTTTCTGGCAGTATAAATGCTACTCCATCGCATTAAAGGACCTTAAGCAGTCTGACACACGAAAAAAATTTTGAGAGTAAATCAAATTGCAATGAAAAGTTTCTCAAAAATCTAACAAAAACACGCATGACATGGGTGTTGTGCAAAACTAGGTTGTAATCTTGAGTAGAAGATTATAATAAAACTATTAAAGTGGGTGATTGATGTAGGACAATAAGTCTTAGAATGGGAGTCTTACCAACGCCCTTTGTGGAAAAACATTTAATCACTTTATCATCGGGAAATAGGAGATCAGGAAACGTCTCCAATTGATAAGGAATGAGACTGATCTAGTACAGTTCTTCATCAGAGCACCCAATACAAGAAATCAATATGGTTTCATAGAGTGCCGTTCTAAACAAACTACTGATGGCAACCCTATCACCCTAGAAAGTACCACAATGAAACAAAAATAGGCAGAAATAAGTTAAAGAATTAATAAGACGATGTCAGTGAGATCTTTATAACATCCTTGCATCCTTTAAAGTAGCGAAACGGAATAAAAAAAAAATAACGAATGGAATGACAGTAGGGAGCTCATCTTTATTAATAAATTGTTTGTGTTTTAGAAGAGTTTCAAAGAGCAAGCCACCTTTTGTAAAGAAAAGCTTTGTAACAAGGAAGTGTGGACTGCAGTTTCGGTGTAGGTTGTGCCTTCCAATATAGCGTGCGTTTGTATGCATTATTTTCGATAAAGATGAGAGTATATGAGCTCCGCCTCCTTTCCCGCCATGTAATAGCTTCGAAGTAACGCCAATTTGAATTCGTATCACTACGAACTTTTAAGCTCTCATTAGCATCTGTAATCCAGCTATCTAGTGTGCCAAAAGTATAGATTATTAAACGTAGCTTCATTCTTCAAATCAACGAAAGCGTAGATATGATATGAGAGAAGCTAGGCTTCCTGACTGAAGTGTTGTAATGGCCAATTATGTATGTATGCGTATATGTAGATATGATAGAAGATAAGATAGGGCCCCCTTTAGTATTCCACTTCAAGAGACGGTCATATCTCTAGAAGGGTTATCACTTTGAAGAATTTCTTGTGATTAATTTAATTGACACACCCAGTGTATATGTAACCCGATCGTTGATAGTTCTTAAATGATAATAAAGCCTAAAAGTAAACTTCATTTTATTTACGTAATTAGAACGCATTATAAAGTCGAGGTAGAAGGGGAGAAACATTTTAATTCGTTATGAAAATAATGCGAGAGAGATAATGAATTCTATGGCGCCTTAAATTAGACAACACATTATTATTTTGTTGTATTATTTTATCATTAAATGATTTCATGCCTAAAAGCAGGCAATTATATTAAATTTATTCCATTTAACACATAAAAGTAGGCAACAGTTTTTCCTTTTATTGTTTTTTGTCGTTTACAGTTATAAATATTTAATTAATAAATAAATTAGAAAAATTACTTCCTGATAAAGTCCTTTTTTTAAATTTCCGTTATACAAAAAAAAAAAAAAAAGCTGGTCAGCTTTTGTCTTTCATAGAAAATGTTGTTCTTTGTTAAACTCATGCTCCAGCACTTTTACTTTCAAGAAACACAAACAAAAAATAGGTCGCTTAAAATATTGTGAGGAGCTTATATTGTGTTATTTAAGAGCCTTATGGGTCTCTTATTTTTTCTTTTCTTCCACTCTCTCTCTCCCTCTCTGTCTCCATATCTTTCTTATGGAACTTCTTGACATTTTTGTTTCCATTTTACGCACCCGCTTTTATTATAAATTATGTTGCTGAGAGGCATACATAACTCTTAAATTCAAGAGAGCCCAGAGTGAGGGAGAGAGAAAAAAGAAGAGAGAATAAGTATAAGGCTTACATGTATGTAAGTATGTGTTAGTAAGTTTAAGTACATCTATACAGCATATATGCACAATTTACTTACCGTTAAAGCAACTTTAATGCAACTTTCTGCTTAAAATAGGATTCTCGAGGCCATTGAATATAAGAAGAAAACCCCATAAAATTTTAGTTGAATTCCGAAAAAAATAGCTCTCTTGAGTGTTCTAATTGCTAACAGCTGTCAAAGAAAATCTCATGCAGTCATTAGGGCTTCCAAAGGAAGAAAAGGTCTTTCAAGTACATTCATTACGAGTTCGTTGTCAGTTCTTATTAAAACCGGCTGGCATTTATTAAGTCAATACAGAGCCATCCACGACTAAGTTTCCTAAATCGGTTATGAACTCAGAGTTGTATTCTTCCCAATTAAAGTCCGTTTTCGTAGTTGGGACGATTCATAGACCCAAACCTGTGCTTTATTTTTTTTAATAAAAGGGTGTTAGTCTTCACACAAACTTTTACTTACTGTTTGCGGCTTAATATCTGTGGTTATAGAGCGTCAGTTTTAGCTACTGAGAATATCTGATCTGTCACTGACGTCTTCCTTAATAAATTCTTTATTTTTTTTTATCCATACACTCTTAATGTTACCACTGCAAAAGATTTAAACGAACTAGCAACGTTACCTTACGCTCTATTTATACTTCTTGTGTTTACGATCTGGTAACTCTTCATTTCTATTTATCATGGCCTTTATAAGTAGTTTTGTTATTGTAATGACTGTTCCTATTACCGTTATTTTGAATTGCAATTGTGTTGTCTTTCCAACAAGCTTCTTCTGTATGTCGTCTGCAATACTTGCGTAAGCAGCCAGTAAAAGTCTTCATAGAACAAGTGTTCCAATTATATGGCCTTATAAATGAATCCCCTGAAGTTCTCATAGGAACTGTTGCCACTACTGAGAGGATTATTTCGGCGAAAAATCACAGAATGATCCAATGTTGGGTGGACCTTAAAACCAGAGATAGAAAAATCAAAAGATGACATAGGGAGATCAAATAGAACCCCACCCAATTCGGAGAAGAGTATATGAGTGAAATATCATACATTGTTGTTGGTCTCTAATCATGAAGTGCATTGTGTTAGATCTCGGAAAAATATGTTGTGGGAAGAAGGAAAAAGTGAGTATTGTTTGTGGGCACTAGATTAAGTCTTTATATCATAAGAGACAGAAAAAAAAACCTCTTCAGGAAGAGAGTTCCACATACGAGTAGTCTAGCTAAAAATCGAATTGTGTCTGCAAAGCAGTCTGTGGTGAACCACTGGCCAATCGATCTCAAATGAATGTGCTCGGCGAGAAAGACAAGTGTTATGTAGGAATACATGATTCTCGGGAACAAGTCCCCTGATTTCGTTTGAGCAAAATCCGTTGTGGTAGCGACAGAACAGTGAAATACAAGCTACATTGCGACGATGTTCCAATGAAGGAAAAGAGTTGGTTGCCCCGCCTCCATTAATAATTACATCAGCCCTCTCGTGTACGTGGTCGAGAAGCCTGAAAATAGACTTCGAGACACCGGCCTATACATGAGAGTTGTATTCTATGCACGGCCGAATATGGGTGGTGTAAATAGTAAGATCAGATGAAGTGGACTATTTTAGCACCGGTTTAAGAAACCGAGGGACCTGAAAGCTTCTTTCGACACTTGAAAAATGTGCTGGTTACAGCGAGTATCACTCTGAATTTTCATGCCCAGAACGTCAAGAGCTTCTGAGTTCCAAAACCCATGGATACAGATGATGCAGAATTATTGCTACGCTTATGGTTTTTTCTCTCAATGAAATCCACGCTATTCATCCGGCCCAATTTGAAAATTGATCGTATGTAGGATGTGAGTGAGTCCTTCATATCACGCCTTTTCTACTTAACTACGGCGAATTCAATCTTCGTGACTCGTAGTTTTGAAATACTTGGAATATGGAGAAGACCGAATGAAATAGAGAAGAGACCGACTGAAATGGAATTCGTGATCAAAAATATATTGGCACGCATTCTATTGAGGAGGAAAAACTGGAACGCAGAGGACCAGTGAACTACAGCAGCTAATGAATCATTGTAAATAAAACACCACAAGACAAACAGAGTTTTTGTGGGAATGGGTTAGTAACACAAGAGCAGCATAAGGTGTGTCAGACTTCTTATTTATGAGTCTTTTGAGCGAACTCCTTAGAAAAGTTTAATTTTCATTTCTAGTGGGCGAGAGTAGGGATTAAAATTTATTTCGTAAGATATTTGCAATCCTTACGTAATACAATTTAGTTTTCTTTAGTTGCAACCACGGATGTCATTTTGAAAGCGTTTTAAGTCCGTTTTTCGCGTAAACTTCCCTTGTTTTGTCTACCACGCCATCTACCAATGCTAAACGCTTAAAATCTATAATCACCAGAGAGAGAGAGAGAGAGGCCAGGCCAAATGTATATCATATAAACCATTTCGCTTAAATTCACCTCTTGACCTTTAGAAAATTTCAACGTATTTGTGTCTTAAGGTGAAGGAGTGAGTAGCATTGATATGCGACCCCAGTCACTGGGTAATACTACATGGTATGACCAGTGTTTTATTACACAGCGTTCTATTTTGATTTTCTTTCATAAATTCCAAGCACGTTTCCAATATCTACAAACAACAAATACCGGGTGTATAAACTACAAACCGAAATAGAATAAAAGGAAAAGGAAAGAAGATGTTTACCTTGATAAAAATCTTACAAAAACTTGTACAATTTCCTTTGCAGTTACGTTTACGTTTGTTTTTTTTTTTATTTTGGTCAAAAACATGCTACTTAACCTGTCCCCTAAAAGTATACTCTCATATTTTTTGTTGGCTTTTCAAGGTTTCCTTTGTCGTTTAGAAAATCAAAAAAAATTTTCAATTCCTTGGGTTTTTTCTTCCTTTTTTCTCGTTGTTTTTTTTTAAATTCTCAAGTGTGTGTATTTTATTGTGGTTTTCAATTCAATTTCAATCGAATTCTTTTTACTGGTTAAAAAAAAAAAAAAAAAAAAAAAAAAAAAAAAAAAAAAAAAAACCAGGCACCGCCAACTCAATTATTTTGTCATCTTCGATTTTTCTTTTTTCAAATTCTTGTAAATTTATGGGATTTTCCTTATTTTCTTTCTTTTTGTTTTCCAAATATTTCTGTGAATTTCTATAGAAACACCCACACATACAAGAAAATCTACAATGATTTTGTCTGTGTGTTGTTAATAAGATTTGCACACAAAAAAAAATTGGTTGTATTGAACGCCTTAAAGTAGGCTTTATAATTATTGTGTTCATGTTTATAATCAATATATTGTTTTCTCCTTCTCCTTCTCCTTGCGCTTCTTTTAATTTTCTTGTCCTTTTGCATTTTTATTTTTATTTTATTTTCTTAAGACACAGTCTAGGCATACAAATATATTTGAAATGTGAACCACAAAGAAGGAAATTAGAAACGAAAAACGAGAGCATGAAGGGCACACGAAATGGAGAAGACAGTACAGTGTGTGCTAATAACAGTTTCCTAGAATTGTTTTCTTCTCTCTTTTGACGAAAAGCTTTATTCAAGTTCAATTCAAATCAATTGAAAAGCTGGTGTACCTTCATTTTACCGTTTAATATTGTAATCTTGTACTGTCATAGATTAAATATCTTAGATTGGCTTAGGGGTACCGTGGCGGGGATTGCATTCTCAAATGAAAAGGATTTAATTCACCTTCAAACAGCCTCCTTGCATCAGGAGCTACCATTCAGGCCAGCATTTATGTCCATTGGTAGACATCAATAAAAATTTAAGTAGAAAATCAAATATTTCCTAAATAATTCTATGAGAGCTCGATCACAAACATACATGAGTGGTCGTTACAACCTTTCAATTTGGATTGGGACCACTTATGTGTGTTCATTTTATATATGAGTGTCGGGACCTGCTGTTTAAAGTCTCCTCCGAACGACAGATTTTTGAGAAACTTTTCATGACAATTTTCATTTACTCACAGAGTTATTGTTAGAAAACTGATGAGAGGAAGTCTCCTAAGCCATATTTTTTCCTATTCCGTTTTGCTGCATTGAACCGTGTCCTCACGTCTAGCAAGCCAACACACTACCTACTAAACTATGCCGACTTCTGAGATGTAAAAAAAATCTCCATCAAGAGTCTCAGTGCCCTATTGACACATAAAATGTTAAACTGTCTCATTCCCCTTTACAAACTCTTATCTCCTCTAGATATTATTTACCAGATTATCAAGTATTTCAACATGCATCCCAAACGGACAGTGGCCCCTGAGCATCTTAACTGTGCTATGTATAGCTATGCCTTTTAAGAATCTAGTAACATAGCTCACACTTGTTTTGCTGCCAAAATAGATTTAAACTCTCTGTAAAACGAGTGGATGATATACAGTTTAACTAAGGCCCTATGTCCTGAAACATATATAAACGTTGCCTTTTAATGATCTGAAATTTTCCTGAAAATTATTCATTGGCAAGTAGGGGCGTTGAAAATCTTTTCTTTGGTAACTTAATTTGCAACCTAGTTATCTGAGTAAATCAAGAGGTTTTCAGAGAAAATTCCGCCACCTAATAAGAATTTTGGCACGCCGCTCCTTACATTATGACCATTATGTCAGTCTGCAAAACGCTGCAGTAGTCAGGCAATCTGTAAGAAAGTTTAATACTCGAAACCTTAAGAAAAATTACCACAGTGGGGAAGCTGTGTCATGGGAACAAGTTTAAACCAGAAGTCCCTAGTCGGAATGCTAAAATCAAATGTTCTATTTACAAAGTTATAAGGAACCGTATAATCGATCCGGTTGTGTTAATGTGTTTCCAGATTAGTAGCATGTCCGTGCCGTAGTGTGCTGCCCCTGTGCTGACCAACTTTATTAATGGGTTTTAGTGGAGTTCGGTCAGTAAAGGGACCGCTATGAGTGCTCAAGTGAACTTAAGTATTTAAGCTACTACGCCAACCCAACCTACCTACCTACTTAGTCCAGGCAGGGCTGGGATTTAACTGCATTGAGCCTTGCAAACGAACACACTAAACTTGTCTATACTTTTTCACTTTTCATCCTGAAATCTTACGATAGAATTTGAGTCTGAACTACTTGTGTAACTATCGGGTAAGATTCAAACTAATACTATTACCTCAAACAAACACATAATAAGAGTCTCTTCTTTTTTTTTTCTTGCTTTCAAACCCTCAAGACATTTCCCATGAGCTCTGGTGTTCCACAACTCATTATGCACGTTTAAGACTAAAAAAGAAAAAAGTACCTACTGAATGAAGGCCATAAAAACTAATGGTAATAGACCAAGCAACCAGCCAACCAACACACATTTAAATTCAATAACACACACTAACGCACTAACATACACACAGACACACCTACAAGCACATCTGTTTACAGTTTCAATTTGCAAATTCCCAAAATGTAATAAAACAGAGAGAAAGTAAGAAAGAAGGAGAGAGACAGAGAGAGAGCGAAAAAGAAAAGGTGATTTCTACCATACTATACAATACATATGTAATATTAATTTAAAATGTTTTAACGCCCAATGTATGCTACGAAAATAATTATAATATTTTGTGGAACACACATCTTTTACAACAATTTTATGACAATAATAATATAGACTCGTAAGCATTACTTTAAGTGTTATAACAACACACACACACACCACCGGTACATATATTTACATATATGTCTGTAGTAAAATAAAATTTAATAAAAAAAAAAAAAAATAATTATAATGACAAGTACAGAGTACACAACAGCCCCCCTAGATGTAGACAACATTTACAATAAAATACAATTTAAATGCGAGCAAAAATATAAAATACAAGAGCGATGATATTGTTTTCAGAGAAATAAATACAATAAATGTCACAATGGAAATGTAAAATGGACAGACACACACGTGTCTGTAATTATTACATATTAAAAAGCGAGAGAGAGAAAGAGAGAGAGAAAGAGAGAGAAAATGTCTGTAAAGAGGTCAGAGATGACAGTGTTAAATTATATTTACTTACGGGTCGTCTTAAGGTATATAAATCTTTTGGATCAGCAGGAAACCCATCGTGGTACTATAATACCTCAATAGTATAAGCGTAAAATGTGTCCGATATCGAAATTAGTAAAGTTAGTCGGCTAAAACCCTGAAACTTAGAATAGTTCGCTTTTTTAGGTCATAGATAGTTTGATTACAATTGAAAATCCGCACCTAGTGAACATCATCGATCAAAATCGCATAACAAGATCAGTAGTAGAGACTTTATTGATCAGTTATAGTCATGTTAAGTAGAGGCACTAAAATACTGTGACTAATCGATATAACCTACTGCCTTCATTTGCCTACGTCTTCCCCCAACCATTTTGCTCTGGAGACCCTCGGAATGATAAGCCGTCCGGGGTGTCCTTCCAAAATGCCTTAAAGTAGCACAGGTTCCCCTTCACAGCATCTATATATTCGTCTTAAGGCGATTCCCATTCTGAACAAGTGTTCTTTGGGCCCACACATTCCCGGTATAAAAAATCGGCTACTATCCTTAGTAAATTCCTGCATTGTCAGATGTATGTATGATTCTATATATTAATTACAGAATCTATGTATAGCACGGATCAGAAGCGATTCATTTTCTAAAGAAATTTTCTTTGGCTCTGCAAAGCCCGTTAAGAAAGCCTTTCACTATTCTCTAGCTATTCTCTTGGGATGTCAGAACACTCTGAACTTCAACAAACTCGATTGGCTAAAAGACAACATCTGCATACTTTCTATAAAGCACAGTGTACCGACAGTATGCAGACAATACAGAGAAAAAATTATTAACGAATTTAATTTCTATTAAATAAGAGTATATATTCAGCCTAAATGTATGCTTTATGTTTTTCTCTTATAAATTTCAAGTAAAATGGCAGGTCAAGATACACAAACGAGTTATTAAGCACGCCAAATTTAGAACAAATTTAATAAACCGAAAATAAATCAAGATATTGTGAAAGCACATGATAAAAAACTTTATTATTGAATGTATTGAAGGATTATCCCTTAAAGTAGGCAATATTAATATTGTATTAAAAGAACTCAAATAAAACTAGTGACATCGTTTCACGAACACGCTGGCATAGGTAGATGGCATAAATCCTAAAAGTATGTCGCAATATTTTTAGGCTTAAAAACCCTAAATTCAAACACCGCATTTAAAGAAAAATTCATAATTCTGATCACTTAGAATAGCTTCTTTAGTTTATAGTTAAAAATCTTTATTCTAAATAATTGAAGTGAGCATTAGGACTTGCATTCGTCTTGAATTCAACTTAAAAATAAAGCTTCTCTTTTCCTAAATTCATTAATTTTTGCCATACTCTCTCCCTGTAATTAAACATTGTCTGGCTTATATTAATTAAAGTTTTTTGCTGCAGAGTTTCATAATCATACCGACAAAATTCCGTTACAAAATGTTTTTGTTATTTTTTTTTTTGCTTTCAGTTTCCCTATCAAAATTTTTTTACCCGCAATATGCTATTGTATCTCCTTGTTTTTCCGTAACGTCACTTATAGAGCAGAAGGAAAGTAAAAAACATTATTTTTCCTCCTAAAAGTAGTCAACAAAAAACATAACTTTTTTTTCACTCTTAAAAGTATGCAGCAGCAAATATGTAAATAATATATTTCCGTTATTTAAAGAAATGATGAAAAAAAATCCACTATCACTACTATCACCACCAACACCACACCACAACCAACACTCTCACAAACGACAAGAGACAAGACAAGTCAAGTCAAGCCAAGCCAAGAAAAGCCAAGATAGTGTAAGCGTTGTGAGAGAAAGTATAGGGGGACGCGGACTCTTCAGTTTTAAATTGAATCTAAACTCACTCTCTCTCAAATGCATTAGTAGTAGTAGCAGTAGTAGCATTGGCGGACGGAACATTTGCATAATTTTATGACATTTCCGAATGTTGCTGTTTCTCTTCCCAAGGAAGTCTGACATATACACTGAACGGAAACTAAATTTCCATAGTGTTGCAAGCAAGAAATACTCGACAACTCTAGCATTGTGCTGCATAAACAAATTGCAGCATTTTATAAAAATAATATTTTCAGTTTTACACCACATGATAGGCAACCGAGCAAAAATTTGAAGGACATAGGCTTAGCATACAAGAAAAAAAAACAGTATTCCATGACATGTGGTTACACCAAGCAAAGAGAAGCACAGTGATGAATGTGAATGAAATACAAAGCTTTTGAAATATTTTGAACAGAACTAAAGCTTACAGCGGTTGTATCTGCCTGGAAATTATAAATGAAATGCAATTCTACGTTCTTTCAGTTCCATATTTTTGCATGAAACATTTTAAGAGAAGATTGACTCCTTGTATGCTAGGATTGCTAGGAGGGGATAGCTCCCACAGTATTACTCTTGATATTTTCAACGCCCAACCTACAACTCTTGTAATAAAAAGGGCAGTTAAAATATCGTAAAGTGAAGTCGTCGTAGTCTAGTAGGTAGTGTGTTGGCTTATTAGACGAAAGACTAGGGTTCGGATTCCCGGTCAGACATCAAAAACAAAATATGAAAAAAATATTTCTTCAGCGCGTGTCAGACATCAAAAACAAAATATGAAAAAAATATTTCTTCAGCGACTTCCTCCCAGCAGATTTCTGACAAAAACTCTGAGAGTAAATAAAATTGCCATTGAAAGTTTCTCAAAAAAAATTGTCGTTCGGAGTCGACTTTAAACTGTAACTTAAACACTGGGGGGGGACAGCTCCTACAATATGGCTCCTGGTATTTTCAATGCCCAATCTACTACTCTTATAACAAAAAGGACGCTTAAAGTGTCGAACTGTGCATGATTAAAATTAATCAACTAGAGACCTATTTGGATCGAGATCTTTGGAATAATGTAGAAGGTAGCATGTACCTCAAAGGAATAGATAAGATAAGCTGAAGTCAGTGGTATGACTGTTGTATTCTTCATGGTATCAAATAAGAATCTTTATTCGAATTCAATGAAAGCAAACAAATTTTCATCATAGCTTACGAATTTAAAAAATTAAGACTTCAATCCTATTTCAAATAATCCAGGAAACCCTCTTACATCTGACCCGCAAGAAAGGCGAACATAAACAACGAGCATTGTAGGTCAGTCTAGCAGCATTTTCTTTAAGGGATGAGTAGGCCTCAATGTGTAAAGTTTTTCACTGCTGCACACAATACGTTTTCACGCAGAGCATTATTTCTAGGCAATGTATATGGTAACCCTATCATTCTAGAACTTGCTGCAATAGGTGTGTGTGCCAGTCTTATTTGATAGTCAGGCAATTTTAAAATGCACAAATGAGATTTGAGAAGATCAACACTTATACGACTGCCTAAACATGAATGCAGAGACGGTGAATGGAATTTAATCACGCATGGAATATTCATAACAGGCTCCAAATTCTTGATTTCGTGATCGCATAATTTCTACGTGAAGCTTATAGTTAATCGATAAAGCCAAGCGGTTCAACAGAAGATTTGACTTTATTGTTATCACAAGATAGTAGTCAGTATTCAATGTTTACACAGGGCCTGCGGTTAGTACTTGGGATAAGAGAGGGTTATTCCCCAGTAGACAAGCATACCAAAGGAGGAATTATTAATGGTTTCCTGCCCCTGCGTTATTTTGAATAGTCGAGAAACTTAAACGTATCCTGTATAGGATGGGGTTTGAAGAATGGTAGCTTATGCGCCTATGGAAGGCAGGAGGTTTAATGGGTTAATTAAACCTCTAGCCGCCTTAAATAATAGCATAAGAAATTCCTAAAT